>JAHWFP010013010.1:7409-19943 GCA_023313725.1 Lithobius niger
CTTGATTGTCACAAATCAAGATGCGAATTTTCGGTGGTCTTTTGTCTTTTTGATAGATCTCCCACCTTCCTCAGGCACTTCGAGTGTTGAACGCCTTTTGACTTGGAGAAACAACTTCCCGTTTCTCCAAGTCAAAAGGCGTTCAACGCTCGAAGTGCCTGAGGAAGATGGGAGATCTATCTAAAAGATAAAAGACCACCGAAAATTCGCATCTTGATTTGTGACAATCAAGAAACAATTTTGGTAAATAGCGTACCATGTTTAATTAATTACCAGTATGGGTTTTGGAGGGCATAACTACAAGGTGCACTACATAAAAATGGAGGGAAAAACAACGGAAGAGCGGATTTCTTAGGCTTAAAATAACGTTGTTTTCTCCAGCAACAAAAATTGCGCTTTTTAGGTCTAAGAAATCACTCTTCACAGCATCGGCTTCCCCATGACGCCATTCTGTTTCTCTCTGAAGTGCCCCTTGCAGCTAACCCATTAAGGCTCCAGCATAGAGTTATATACACTAATACTACGTCGTGTCACTGCTCTATTGTGGACTGATTTTTACATGCTGTACATGATTTACATACTGACTGCCCGCTCATATCTCAAATTGAGACCAATGCTCTATTCCTAGAGGAACCGGAAGTTGAAAATTTATTTAAGGGGGCACCCCTGGATAATCTCAAAACGTGGCTCCCTCCGTGGTGACCAACGGTCTATGGTTGTTTGATGGCTAAACCAAATCACGCGGCTGCCAAATCCACTGGGTCGATACTTTTCACTCGCCCTGACTATAACGCGTTATGTGAAATAATCCGTTAGCGATGTAATATAGTTCGGTGATATAATTCTTCACTGGACATTTTGACATTTTAGTTCGAAGCCAAACAGTTAGGGTTGGATCAGATTATTGATGGACCCCTTCAGAACAACATTCTTAAGCCATTTTGATTTAATATTTCCTTGACCGCAAACAAAAATGAAACCGTCTGCACTTTATTCTCTAAATTTATTGCCTGCATGTCAATTGTTCTAGTGGTCGTATAACCTTTTAATGAATACGGTATCAGTGAACGTATTTCAAATGCTTGACCTTTAAAGCAGTTTGGTTTAAAAGCGCCGTATTTTTGCAGCTTAATAACCTCAGTAAAGTGCATCTTCCTCGTTAAGTTGAAAGGCATGCTTTTCTCGTCTCGTGTTGCTGTTGCCCTGTAATGAGCTTCGATCTTCCCCTGGCTGCGTCTCAGTGGATTCTTCTCTTTTCCGGCGCTGGCAGACAGCCTGGCGCCAACAGACTAGGGATGCCCCCAAGGCCCCCGCAATAAAAGGAAGCAAGTGAACCAGAGCAGAGCGATTGTCGAAAAAGAAAGTTGTTGGTATGGATGGCTGGAGACCTGGAATGGGTACAACCCCCCCCCCCCCCACAAAATTATAACAATAGTCTGCCAAGGCCTCCCAATTTGTAGGAAGTGATGTGAATTTATCGAGAAATATTTAATTTTTTGAGGCATTTCAAGTTGCGTTCTGTTAAAGCCTTTACTTGACACGATCTTGCGTGGTAATGCATAACTTCAGCAAACATCGTTTGTTGCTTAATTTAATGTTGTACCCTATCGGTGCAAGGGTAAAGTTTTAGCCATGAAAAGTAGTGATGTCATCAGAGCACCAGTGGCTGCCACCTACATTGTGGTCACTCGTGCTTAACTGACAACCAAGAAGGTGTTTTTTAAACTTTCATTATTTTTTTTTAAGTATTACGTAATTAATTAATGCTAGTGCGTAGTGAAAAGTGAATGAATTTTGAACCATCAGAAACTGTTTTGAAGCAGAAAGAAAAGTAAGAAGATAGTGTAAATCTGAAGACTGGTCCGCAAACTTCCAGTCATCATTGGCAGAGTTCAGAACAGCTTGCATTAGATCACATAAAACCTGATTGAGCTGCTCAGTCTCTCAGACTATTCAGATCGCTGTAACAGACTGCCACTCAAGACTCACTTCCCAACGTCAAATAAATACGGATGCAAACCTATTTACGTTGCCTTTTGGACTTAAATGTCATACTGCCTGAGCCCACGACCTTTGAAACCAAAGACCCACGACCTTTGAAACCAAAATACCGAAGTTAGCCGTAGGACCTCTGCCTTTGGTTTCAAAGGTCGTGGGTCGTGGGTCAGATTACCTGAGTAGGGAATTTGACCCACGATATTTGAAAACAAAAGCAGAATTCCTACCGCTAACTTCGGTATTTTGGTTTCAACGGTCGTGCGTCTTGGGTTTCGAAGGTCGTGGGCTCAGGCTGTATGACATTCAAGTCCAAAAGGCAACGTAAATAGGTTTGCATCCGTATTTATTTAACACTTACCGAGCCCGTTTGGCTTTCCGTCCTATTTAATTACTTCCCAATGTGGGAGGGTATGAATTTACAATGACAGAAAGATGATAATTTGCCAGTTTGAGTTACATAGAGGAAAACTTCAAAAGTCCTAATGGTGTTCCAACTATTCGTTTTAAATAACGGCGTGGCGTCAGCCAGATATCGGTATCTTTGACTGATCAGTCAAAGATCAGTCACAGTATTAGTGTAAAGGGTTTGCTCGCTTTATTTAGTTTGTTTGTTTGTTTAGTTTGTTTGTTGCTAATGAACTTCCGTTGGTCTGATGGATTACCTAAATATGATCACGGCCTAAATTAGCAAAATATGCTGAGAACTCTTCGAATCACCAGCGAATTTATCTAAAGTTCAGTGGAAAAGAAACGGTAATGCTTGCAGTCTGCGTACAGAATGTTGCTTCACGGAAATTTGAAAGGCGTGGGTGAAGGGATTCGCAAAATAAAAATTGCCCTTCGAACGTTTCCAATCCATGATCGATGATCTCGTCTAAAGAAACGGCTTGGTCACGTCTACCAAGTATTACAGCCCGAAACCGTGATGGTGACGTCATGTCGCCGTTGTTTGTCCACCGTATATTGACAGGCCATTTCGTTGGAATAGATATAGAGTGGACCAAAGTGATGGATGGGGACCGATGAGTGGGCGCCCCTTTATGATCTTGCTTCTTTGATACTGATGGCCGAATATTCTTATAAACGCTTCATTGGTTATTTGATGGATGAAAGGTCGCAGGTCGCCACGTTTGTCGTCATCTCGGCCATACCGATTTGAAATTCTCGTGAAGTCGGGACGACTCAGTCATAGCAGTGGGCTGTACATTAGGAAGCAAATGAAACGTGGAAAATGTACCAACGATTTAAAAATCCAGTTCACTTTTGATGCGTGGCCTTGGGTTCAAGTCTGCAGTCGACGTTCTTAACAGCGGTCCACAACGTCCACAATTACATTAGATGCAATTTGGGACGCCCAGAAGAATTCTGATGGATTCGTCCGTTTATTTAGGGGATGACGTCCTTATGACGTCCAGTCTTGGTACAGCGCGCGCAGTATTTCGTGTATAACGTGGAGTAAATCAACACAAAAGAAAGAATAAAATACGAATCAGTGAATAAATAGTTGGAATGGTAGCGAAGAAAGTGCTGGACCTGAGCTACAATTTTATATTTAATTTTCGATTTACAAATTCCACAAATAATCTTTCGTGTTAAGTAACCAATTTCAGATAATATTTAAAATCTGAACCGTATGCTGCTTATTTGAACACAAATTTGTTTGTCGTTAGGTGTGTATACTTATTAGGCTTATATTTAATCAGACGTCTAAATTGGTCGTCGAGTGTTGTTCAGGGATCCGTCTCGCTTGGAAAGAGAATCGTGGATGTGTAGCCGCCAACGTTGATTTCTGCATGTTAAATGTGTTACGAATTTCCTACCATAATATTGTTCTTATCCGGAAGTAATCTATTGTAGCAAGGGTTTGTACATAAAAACGATACCTAACATTTTTACGGCTACAACACGTAAAGCTAAGTGCCCTTGTTAACGTTAAAGCCGTTGATTTTGCGTAAAATTGGGTGCAGATTTCCCTAACTGATCTTTCTAGTGATTCTAATGATTTCCCTAGGAGTTGCAGGAATTACCAGGGACTTCTAATGATTTCCCTGGAATCTCTAGGAACTTCGAGTAATTTCTGATGATTTTCTTGCAATTTCTGGAGATTTCCTTGAGTTTTCGGGGATTTCCAGCGATTTCTAATGATATCCCTGAGTTTTCCGGGTATTTCCAGTGATCCCTTCGTTTCGAGTGGGTGTCCGGGGAGGACGAGGGGTTGCTCACTTCAAAAAATGGCGTACGGTAAGATTACGATTTTCAAGAATTCCACAGGTTTTCAGGAATTACTAGGGAATTTCAGGGATTTCTGACTGTAGTGTACAGGAATTTCCCAGAGTAAGCAACCCTTCGTGTTTAACATTTCTCACTGGGGACCTAAGGGCTACGATACGAACTTTCCTACAAGAAGGGAAAGCAACTTGCTTCGTGGCCTCCACAATGGAAGTTGCTTGTGTGCATGTCTGTGACTAACTAGATAAACGAGTTAAATCTTTCTCCTTGTCTACTGTCCTTGTCTCTCCTCTTTCTCCTGCACGCCCTTTACTCACCTTTAGGTAGTGAAGTGGCGTGTCTTTGGCTTCGGCTTTCCGTTTTATTTGTTCGTGTTTTCGTTGTACGGTTTTAATGGCGTAACTTCTGCTTTAAACTTGCTTGCTAACGGTTTTGATCGTAAACCAAACTGTCGCTGTCTTTTGTTCGTTAATCGTCGCTGCTAACCGTTGCTAGCCGTCGCTGCTAACCGTTTTGTTCGTTAACTGTCGCTGTCTTGTTCTTTAACCGAACTGTCGCTGTTTCTTTTTTTTTATAATTGGCAGGACATTGGTTTTTTTAAAGTTTCAAACTTAAGGCCATATTTAGAAACGTTAACAGTTTTTGGGCTCAGCGAGAGCCTCTGGCCAGAGGCCACCCAGGTTGGTGGAGTACGCGCCTAGTCAACGGCTTGAGTAGTATTATCTTGTATTCTCGTAAAGTTAGTTTTTAGTCAGTCAGAATTCCGGTTGAGGCAGTACCAGTTGAGGCAGTTGCAGCTGTCGGCTTATTTTAACTCTTTGCGATTTCATTGTTTCCACATCTTGCACTACATTATTTCATCTTGCTATTAGGGCGCGTTTACGCAAGGACAGTTTTCTCGCTTACTAGTTTTTACTTGGTCAATACTAAATCTGCTGGCTGCTTCTCGCCTTTGTCGGAGAATGCGGCTTTCGAGTTGTCTATACGTAGTAACCATGACAACAGCAGGGACGCAAATTTCCTCCTCGTGCCTCGCGACACGACGTACGATGCTTGCAACATGATAGCGTCGATTTATTACAACAAGAAAACAATTTTTACTGCAGTACAAGACGCCGGACAGATTCCTGAATACCGGCATTCGAACTACGATTCGATTCGATTCGATAACTACGAAATGGACGCCATGTTGGATTTTGAATTCTCGCTGCGAGTTGCTATTTATTCTGCCGTCGTTTGATCACTGCTAGTAGCTGTTTTTTCAGCGAGAAGAGCAAATTTTGGAAATAGCGTGAAATGGCAACAACGTTGCAGCAATGTTTAAAATGACTGTTGTACTTTGTTGTTTGTCCGTGTTGTTATTTATAATACATTTAATTTGTTGTCTATTACCGCATTCATTTAATAGAAAGGGAAAATTAATCATAAATAAATAACGGTTGTCTAGCAAATAGCTTTCGGCGAGCGAGAAGATTTCGTTGCGTAAACGAGCCCTTACATAATAGTCCAGAAGAACCTGAATTAGATACCATAGTAAGGTTGGCACAACGGTCCGTCGATCTTATTATCTAACCCTACCCTCATCATTCATTAGATATGGCCGACTATTTCCCTCGTTTTTTTTTTAGCCAATGAGAAACAGATATTTTTCACGAATCAGCCAATCACAGCCCACTTAATCTGATCAGCACTGTGAAAGGCCTACCAAGCGGGTACTTATCGATAATCTGCACTAGTGCAAAACTCGATAATCACGATCGAAAGTAGTTGGTACCACACAAAACCAGAATCGCATACTAACGTGCTAAAAAGGCTTAATTACTGGCTCAGTAAAGAATGAGAAGCTAAATTAAGTATGCGCGATAGATTTTAAGTTAGGTTGCATTTGTTTTATTTTAACCGTTTGTAGTGCGAGGCCGTATTCGTTTCCATAGCAACCAAGACAGCGAGCAACATCTGGACTGAAGCTCCGAGGCCGACGGTGGGCTTAAGAGCGCAGCAGCAAGGAGATTTGCGATTAGATAAATGCAAATAAAGAACGAATACGGATGTAAAACCGTGTAGCTAATTTCCTGCTACATAAACATTTAGGATAATTTTAAACTAATACTTAAAGATTTTCAGTGACATTCTGTGATCTTTTCTGCGGAGATAAAACCTGCTAACGTCTGCACACTGAAGCGTATTACAAAAAACCGAAACTGAAACCACAGCGAAACAATACGAAAGTGACAGACAGGCTACTTTACATAATCCTCAACTAACAGATTCGCTAAAAAATTTATAAAAGTACAACAACGTTAATACTAAATGCCGAAATTCTTACATACGCCCATAAATGTTTGTATTTGATTTTTTAATAAACTGATAAAGTAATTCTCACGAGATACTCTGATTAAATACCCCTCCTGCTGCGTGTAGTTATCGATCTCTTTGGAGCACTCAAGTTTTTGCTCCCTTAAACTCGTTCGTGCTTGAGTTGGCAATAAGCTCCCTCGTAACTTCGTGACTCGGGATCTTAATAATTAGCCAACACAGGCACTCACGAGTTTAATGGGAGCAAAAACTTTCGTGCTTCACAAAATTATCGATATCCCTTGCACTCGGGATATTACGTAATGATAATTTGCCAGTATTTCCCCTCAAACTGACTTCGATCTAATTGTGTTCCTTTAGGCTAGGTACGCTAGGCATCGTGTAGAAGAGTGCAGTCAATAACTATCTTAATTATGTGGATCGAGGTCATATTTAAAAATGTCATGTAATTAGAATGTTCGAGCACTGCAGACGGTGGTACGTAGGAAGGCTGCTGAATTTCTGAAAATATCCCTTGGTCACCCATTTGGTCAACGGCTATTACGGGAGTATCCAAGGAGAGATGGAGGGGAAGTGTAGGAAGGTCTTTAGTTTGGTCTGGGTCGGTGATAGATTGGCCTTGCGTGGGCGGGTATCGGCTGGAGGGGTCCAGTTTATCCCCCACTTGAGTGGCTAAAATGGCCCGACTCGCCCCAAATGTCTCCCATCTCTGGATTCCATCGCTCATTGCCTGCCTTCTTTGGCCGGTCTCTGCTGACCATTCGCTTTTTTAAACCCAAATTCGGGTGAGTTGAACGGAAACGGAATTTTAAGGGAAGTAAGCGGAGCGTTCTGTCTGGCTTATACTCTTCCTAAAAAAAAAGGAGGGGGGTTGGGGTGGTATCGAATCATGATTGCATTCCTGATTGGGTTTAACTTTACTGAAACTTGGAATCATTTTAGAACTCATTTTTAGACTTTTAACTCGTTAAACATACCGATTAGGGTTTGTTGGTCGGTGTGGCGACGTTTATTGCTTCACGATTGAGGTTGGTTTAACTGCTAGGTGTTCGCCGGTCAAAAATGACGAGAGTAAGTAGGAATATTCTACCCTTTAGGCTTTGTTTTAAAATCCCCGTACTTCCGCTGTGAAGAACGTAGTAGCAAAGTGCACACTACGCAATGTGCATCGTTTTGAAAGAGGCTGTGCAACATAAAGTAAAGTAAATTTCCCATAATAGCAACCGGGGACTAGAGCGAAAAATAGTATAGGGCCATCTAGTCGAAAAAATTCACGTGGCGACGTATGGTCAGGAATCGAACCTGGGCTTTCCGATAAATATCGACTGTCAGTTGAAACGAAAGGAGCTTCTTATCTAGTTACTAACAGCCATACCCGGCTTCATCCGGGGTTTTGTTTCGCCCGTGGTTGTTTCCCAGTTTTCGCTCGGTATTGTCTGAACGTTCACTGCGTTAGGTAACCTGTCTTCCTGTCGTTCTTCCCATTTCCACTATGTGATACACTATCTTTCCACTGTGTTAGAGCCACTGTCACTTGCGGCAGACAAAATAGAAGTTACTGTCTAACTAGTTATTTTACGTATTTTTTTTAAACTGCAGTTTCATTTAACTTCAAGTATATAATTATTACGTCCTGATCCGTACGTAATGATAAAAAATTGAGTCGTAAACTTTTGCCTTCTGAGCCTTTATGTAAGAAAAGAATGGTGACAAAACCTTTCTTAAACATTTTTTTAAATGGTAAGCAACTTTCAACACCATTCATTACTACTTTTCAGTAGCTAATTAGGTAATAGTGAAATAGAACAGACAACTGAATGCTGTTCTGTCCTGTTTAATGTACTGAAGCGTGACATGCTCATAGCGATAATGATCAAGTCGGTCTCGTAATCCGATCAGCTTTAAATTCAGCACCGGAGAAAGCCGATGGAATTTCACTCTGCGTAATGAAGACGTGAATGCCCGATAAAAAGATTGGAATGAGCCTCACCTTCCAGTGACCAAGAAAACTTTTGCCCTTTGACCAAGGAAAGATGGGGGGAGGGGTGTGAAGTGGGGGGGTCGTGTAAGCACGAGCGTGTAATATGACCTGGCATCGCGTGTCACGCAGGAAGTATGAGTGCCAAACAAGGAAGTAGACCACCACCCTCGCAATTTGGGTGCACGTGGTTAACAGACCTTTTGCCCCCCTCGTAACTTTGAACCCCAAAGACTATATACGCGTTCAATGGCAGCTTTAGATTGCATGGGGCCATTTTGTAAACAAGCCAGTTGTAAATTGTGTGTTTGCAAGCCCCAGGACTTTTCTTGTTCGCTATTTACGTCGTCGCTACCAACTTGGATCTGGTGGGACGTAATGTTACGGTTTCTCTTTTATCTTCTTGCAAATGGCCGCGGGTGTCTTTGACGGTTGGGGGGAGGCGATGGTTCCCCAATGCCCCTTTCCGGACCCGCGCCTGCCATCCTACCATTCCTACACGTAGGGGATGGTTGTGTTTTCCAATAATATTCCTGCACCAGACTGGCTCTTCTCTCTGCAAGTCCGTATGTCCGTTTAGGGATTGGGAAGGAAGGGTCATTTGTCAAGGAGACGTTGGCCGACGTGCTGACCAGTTCGAAGGATTGCCCGAAACTTTCTGTGGGTAAGTTCGTTCCTGTTCATCGAAAAACTAGGGAGGCCGCTAAATTAAATAAGGGTTAATCCACTGTTTATTTCGCGTTGGCAGTATTGGTGTTTTTGTGTGCCTACCTGCCCTGACTCATTGCTTCTGAAGCAAATATAGTCGTTATATTTGGAGTTATTGGTAATATAAAAAATTCATAGGGTTGGGGAGGAGAATTTGTGACTGAGACCCCATACTGAAACGTCTTAGATTCATTCCTATTAGTTCCGTCTAAGTTTATAGAGGGCGCAATGAGTTTTATGTGGGAAGTTCTACTCAGTTTTCAGCCTAAAACTAAAATAAACGAGATTAGCTTGTAATTGATTATTATTTAATTTAGCTTAGTTGTAATTTAGTTTACTTTAGATTTGGGCTGAGAAATTAGCAAAAATTATCAGATGGAACGCGTGGCGCCCTCTTAAAATCCGTACGGAACTACTATAGGAGTGAATGCAACACGTGTCAATAGAGACATTTTAGAGTTACAAATTGTCCTCCCTAACCCTATAAATTCTTGGTAATATGACAATCAGAAGAAAAACTTTCACAAGTGGATTTTAAGAAGCGATCCTTGTGTTTATTGAAGGATCGAAGAATAATTATAATACGTAAAGAAGCTTTCATTGTAGCATCTGGCCACTGCATCCGGCCAATGCTTGTAAATTACTAGATGCGTGGGAGAGCAGTTGAACAAAACTTGGTTTCCGCCATGGTAGCTTGGGCGTGCCAATAAACCAGAAACTGTAGTTATAATGTCAATGAGCAACGAAATGCCTAGCCGGAAGCAGATGCGAACCACGAAACAAATTGGCTATAGCAATGTCCACGGGCAAGCTACATGAACCAAGCCAGCCTACGTACCGAAACACTGTCGTATGGTTAGAGGCATGTGGTCGTAGGAATCCGTGACAATGAAGCATTCCTCCCCCCCCCCCCCAAAAAATATATATATTTCCTGTATCTTCTGAACTCTCATTGTTGAAGTGTTTCGTGCAAGTCAGCAAAGCCAACATGGACTTCTGAATTTTCTTCTATCGGGTGAGATCGTGGTGTGAAATGACGTCTAAGACACAGAATTATCGGAGTTTTCTTCTGATATAATCGAGAGAACTTGCAAACAGTGTTTACTTTTAACATAATTTTTAATCTTCTATTCGAGTGACTAGTGGTGCAACCTGGATTTTTTTTGGGTGGAGGGGGAGGGGGGTGCTAAACAAATTTGCATTTAAATGGGGTCCGAAAATTGAGCTTAGAAGGAAGTAAAATTGAGCTTAAAAGGAAATTCCTCTCAGCGCCATTTTTCTCGCTCCACCACATCAAGTACGGCTTCGAAGGGCTATTTACTTACCGTAAGTCAATCCCTTGCTAAAAACCCGCTTTAAAATGAGGCGTCTACAAGATTTTCTGTTGAATAACTGGGAACTATATTTACTGCATCCTGCAAGTATGTGATCCTTTGCGCACTTACAATGACCATCTGTGTGTGTGCATGTACTAATTTTTAATCGTCTGCTAATAATTACTATGAGAGCAAAACTCTAAAAGACTACTGCAGTAAAAATTAAAATTATTTATGCCTATGGATCACTGAAGAAAAAATATAAGATACTAGCCTAAAAAATTATAAAGTGAGACGTTAACATACGAAAATCATTCAGCTGTGTGACGACACAGTCTTTAACTTGATGCTGTTTCGTATACTATTTCCAAAGACAACTGAGATAGTAGCTGCGTTATTCGCTGCGAGGAACGCAGCTACTATCTCAGTTGGTCTTGTATTACTATGCCGAGTTCCGTGAAACGGTGCGATAGTAACATGCGCAGATGGAGATCTGCGTGTGGTTGGTATAAGGGAGGTCGGGTGCTTTAAATCCCTCGGATCCCCGAAAAATTTTAATTCTAAATGCGATTCGAAAATTCCTTTAAATACCTCGGATCTCCGAAAGATGTGAATTCTAAATGTAATTCGAAAATTCCTTTAAATCCCTCGGATCCCCTAAAAATGTGAATTCCAAATGCAATTCAAAAATTCCTTTAAATCCGTCGGATCCCCAAAAAATGTTAATTCTAAATGCGATTCGAAAATTCCTTTAAATCCCTCGGATCTCCAAAAAATGTTAATTCTAAATGCGATTCGAAAATTCCTTTAAATCCCTCGGATCTCCAAAAAATGTGAATTCTAAATGTGATTCGAAAATTCCTTTAAATCCCTCGGATCCCCAAAAATGTCAATTCCAAATGCGATTCGAAAATTCCTTAAAATCCCTCGTATCCCCAAAAAATGTCAATTCTAAATGCGATTCGAAAATTCCTTTAAATCCCTCGTATCCCCGAAAAATGTGAATTCCAAATGCAATTCGAAAATTCCTTTAAATCCCTCGGATCTCCAAAAAATGTGAATTCTAAATGCGATTCGAAAATTCCTTTAAATCCCTCGGATCTCCGAAAAATGTGAATTCTAAATGCAATTCGAAAATTTCTTTAAATCCCTCGGATCCCTAAAAGAATGTCAATTCTAAATGCGATTCGAAAATTCCTTCAAATCCCTCGGATCTCCGAAAAATGTGAATTCTAAATGCGATTCGAATATTCTTTTAAATCCCTCGGATCTACGAAAAATGTGAATTCTAAATGCGATTCGAAAATTCCTTTAAATCCCTCGGATCTCCGAAAGATGTGAATTCTAAATGTGATTCGAAAATTCCTTTAAATCCCTCGGATCCCCGAAAAATGTGAATTCCAAATGCAATTCGAAAATTCCTTTAAATCCCTCGGATCGCCGAAAAATGTGAATTCTAAATGCGATTCGAAATTCCTTTAAATCCCTCGGATCGCCGAAAAATGTGAATTCTAAATGCGATTCGAAAATCCTTTAAATCCCTCGGATCCCCGAAAAATGTGAATTCCAAATGCAATTCGAAAATTCCTTCAAATCCCTCGGATCCCCAAAAAATGTCAATTCTAAATGCGATTCGAAAATTCCTTTAAATCCCTCGGATCTCCGAAAAATGTGAATTCTAAAGGCGATTCGAAAATCCTTTAAATCCCTCGGATCTCCGAAAAATATGAATTCCAAATGCAATTCGAAAATTCCTTTAAATCCTTCGGATCCCTAAAAGAATGTCAATTCTAAATGTGATTCGAAAATTCCTTTAAATCCCGCGGAGATCCGAAAAATATGAATTCTAAATGCAATTCGAAAATTCCTTTAAATCCCTCGGATCCCTAAAAGAATGTCAATTCTAAATGTGATTCGAAAATTCCTTTAAATCCCGCGGAGATCCGAAAAATATGAATTCTAAATGCAATTCAAAAATTCCTTTAAATC
>JAHWFP010013010.1:23651-43847 GCA_023313725.1 Lithobius niger
CATTAAACTTAATTTTAAAAGAGTTATTTAAAAAGTTATAAAACAATTATTTATTTATTTATTTTAACATTTCGTGGGGTCAAATGGGCCACCCCGGAAATTGCCGATTTTCCCGATAGGCCTGTCCTTGCCTGGGAAGAAAGGCAACTTTCTGTCGGTGGACTCGAACCAGAACATTTAGTGGTATATGCCATCTGCAAGAGTAAACAGTTCACATTCATTTTCACTTTTTGTTCACATAAGCACATTTTCTTCAATTTTACCACTCATCTAAATTGATACTTTTTCCCACAGTTCAGCGTTTATTAGTGTAAGTACGAAGTTGTAGGTGAACAAATGTTTTATTTTCCCCTTAAGATTGTCTACGCACACTTTAATTTAAAGTGACACTATTACCGATTGAAAGCAGACAAAATCTGACAACATTAGCGCTGTGTAGTACCATCTAGCACTTGCTTGCACCAAGAGAAGGAATGCATAGCGGCATTTCTTTTAACGAAACAAACAAGCCACGACATCCTTAATTATTGAGTGAAAATTTGGTTCGTCTTCGTGCACCTGGGAGCAAGCTGTAAAAGTTAACAATATCGTTGCCGCTAGATGGCGCCACGGTATTTTCGTTCGCATTTCAATTGGTGATAGTGCCACTATAATGTCAACTGTCGCTTTGTCGACCGGGCTTCAAAATAATCAACTGCTCATAGGGATTTAATAGAGCTTTTGAACATGGGATCATTACAATTTGCAGACTCGATTTGAATACAACATAGTGTAAAATCTACAATTATTACTGCATGTGAAGCCGGTTGACTGGCATTGAAAGTCCTTATCTTTCACATAGCGGTCTTCTTTTTTTACACATATATCACCTATTTCACCACTGTCTTTAATTTATCACATTTTTTCAAATTTTTTTTGCAGTGGTAACATTCCTGCAATAAAAGCGAAAATTCTATCCCCCTCTGCTTTTAAAAACAACCATTTTAGCTTCACACGGCATTGTCTGGCGTTGGGTAGTAGGTAGCTGTAGGTTTGACGTACTTCCAGCCGACGCTACGGCCAGAAGGCGAGAGGGACAATTTTGCTAGGTAACTCCAATCGGAAATTCCTAAGATATTTTACATGCCACAATCGACATGAGCACGAGGTATCACAGGGCCCTTCTCTTCCTGAAAATGATAGGGGTGGCTGAGGTCAACCCGGGACTTCCTGCACATTAGATGGCCGTGTAAACCATTAAGCCATCTTGCCCCATCAGGTGGTAGGTAGCGGGTTTTGATACTTCCATGCCCTCCAAGCATGCCAAACGGCATAATTTAGAAATGACGAACGTAACTAGTCAAGTAGAGCTGAGCATTGTATGGACGAACAAGAGAGTATACAGCTGTACACTTTGGTTAATTAAGGAAAGTAACTTACATCTTCCTGAGGCATGGTTTTCCACTAGCTGTAACCCCTACCTGCCCTCACTAATCTAGGGGTGAGAGTCAGACTATTATAACGATGTACGTTACTGGGGCCGCTCACCTTGCGAGCGAGCGCCTCTTCTTAGTTTGGTGGTAGTCTGTAGGAGAGCTGCGGGAATCTATCGCACGCACCAAAGGGTGTGTCATGGTCTTACATTATAAGTCTCATAGCAGAAATCAAGCAACCGCAACGACCCCCGGAAGGGGAACAATGAAAACGTGCGAGTGTGTCAATTCTTTGGCTTGAAGTTGAAACTGGGACGTTGTTGCCCTGAAAATAAGTTGAAATTGGCACATTGTTGCCTCGAATAACAATTTGCTCTAACAATTATCCTTCTAACCAAACACCGTGGTGATCTCAAGGGCAAGTATTACATGACGTCATGCACAACTACGCATAGCAAAGAGGAGGAAGGGAAGGAAACCAAGAGGAGAGGCAGAGGACGGGATAAAAGGAGGAGAGGGGAGGGGAGGGAGAGGATTGGCGGAAAGGGGGAGTGTTACACAAACAAAAATCGACTGTTGCAGTGAACGATCAGGCAGCACCGAGCAAATACTGGGAAACAACCACGGGTCAAACAAATCCTCGGGCGAAGCCGGGTACGATGCTAGTAATAAATAAACCAAATTTCGGCGTACCAATTGGTTGTGAAATGGATTATTGTCACAGCTAAGCTGAAATGAAGGAGCAGTGTGACATTTTCGCGCCCAACGTAGGGCTCCCAGCCTCCCAATCGGTTTATGAGTGATTCATTGTTATACCAGGGAGCTCACTGAAGAATCGGCATGGCATTTTTCCATTAGGTCTCACAAAGATCCAGCTCTACGATGTTATAAATCCGGCATGCATTGAAAATTTAATCTTGAGAAAAATTCTCCTTCGAATCCCTTAAAATTCAACTTAATCATGAAGAATACCTTAGACAATCCCAACAAAGTTCAATACAATCGTCGTAATGTTACAGTCCGCTACGTTATAAACATTGGCTAAATAAAAGCCTTGAGAATGGCTCACTGAATAGGTAATTTTATAGTGATGTCTGTGTATGTCTCGAGGTGACACGTACGGTTTTGCTGCAAATTTAGTGGTAACGGAGCTACAACTTACAAGGATGGATTCGAAGATGAACGCTGTATACTTCAAACAGTTTCGAAGCTGTTAGCTATTTCGTATAGCGGTAAAGGGGCCCTTTCTACTAGGCTATTTTCCCCAGATGGCACATCGACACGAAGAATAAATTTTCTCAAAAACGTAAGGAAAGAAGTCGAAACAGAAAGGAACCTGTGTAATTTTGACAATTAGTTCATTTCCTCGAAATCACGAGGACCGCTGACCTCCCGTTTGAGTAACTAGATCGGCCAGATGGTGTGGAAGTTGAGTTACGTTGAGTATGAAAAGTCAAAATAAAGTGCACAGACATACAAGAAAATGGGACGTTTCGAATCGGATACGACTCTTTATCAAGCCATACTTAGCATTAGGCTAAAAGTCGAAACATGTTAAAAACAATGGGCGAACCCACAAAGACCAACAAAAGCATACAATTTTAAAAACTAATAGTGAACGTAAGCCAGAGTAAAATCTAACAACAGGGAGCCCAGACATTACTTCCTGCAAATACAGGTCGTAAGGCATTTGCAGGAAGTAATGTCTGGGCTCCCTACAGCCAGGTTTCACCCTGGCTTAGGTTCACTTTAGTTTTTAAAATTGTATGCTTTTGTTGGCAGGGCATTTTTTTACATGCTAACTGGAGGTCCAAATGGACGTGCAGCCGCCTAAAGTGGACCTTCATTTAAACTCAATTGGACCCACTGGAGGTCCACCCTAAAAAGGAAATAAAATGTCAAGTTGAATACATTTAATACTTTCATGAGAATGTTTTTTTGCTAACTACAAATTTTGGAGATATGGATAATGAATTCAGATTCGAGCCAGTTCACAGCGAATCTTCGCGGTAGGTAAACTCCACCGTAGGTAGCGTCCACAGACCACCGGAGAGGGCAGGGACAACTTTTGTAAAAGGGTACGTTATGGTTTTATTTTTCTGGTATTGAAGGCTTATTCGATTTCGGTAAATTGTCACTTTTTGCGTAGCTGAAAAAAACTTTGACTATCCGGAAGACATATTTTATTTATAAAAAAATTGGTATGTAGTGTGAAAAACTGAAAGACTTACATTACAAAGTTTTTTTTATGCGTAGAATGCAGTCAGCAAAACTGATTTTGTAAAAATGTTTGCAACGGTACTTTACAAAGCCAGAAAATGCTGGAAAATGGCAAAAATGCGTCAGCTTCCGGACCCTGCTGGGGGAGCTCACAGTGCCGGATACCTTAGACAGTCCTAACAAAGTTCAATACAATCGTCGTAAAATGCACGTGTTAAATGCTGCCTATGGACGTTTCCTTTTGGCCGTATCAGTATGGCTCAGCGGTAGGACCTTGGCCTTTGGGCCTTTGGTCCTGGGTTCGATTCCCCGCTCAGGCAGTCTGACATATAAGTCCAAAAGGCAACGTAAATAGGTTTGCATCTGTATTTAGTTATCTCTTGTGAGCCTTTGGCTTTCCCGTCTTTGACTCCTAACTGTTATTGGTTTCTACCTACACACAATTTGGCTAAATGACTAGTGTTGCCCCCTCAGTACAAAACCCCACTTACGCCACTGCACATAGTTTGATTTTTTTATTATGTTAATAGTTGAGCCATTAACATAATGGTGCTTTTTATATATTAAAGTGGTGCCTTTTTGTGAAAGTGGACCTCCAGTCACTTTTCCTAAAAAAAATGCCCTGTTTGTTGGCGTTCGTGGGTTCGCCCAGGGTTTTTAACATATTTCGATTTTTAGCCTAGTGCTAAGTATGGCTTGATAAAAGAGTCTTATCCGACTCGAAACGTCCCATTTTATTGTATGCTTGCGCACCTTATTGGCTTTTTACTTCTCTTTCACAGTCACATATACTGGCAGAGAATATTCATTTTTTTTTAATGTGTATGTCGAACTCTTCGGCTGAGTAGTTCACCCAAGGGGTAACAAAACCTCAAATAAGTGCCCGATTATAAGTGCTCACTTGTCATCCGCAGCTGTTCACGATGTTGTTCCTTTTTGCTCATCGTTTGTTACTAATAATTTTATTGCGAAGTTCATTTCTTTAAATGTTTCCCAATTTTATATTTTTTATTTCTTAGTATTCATTATTTATTGTGAATGTCTGGATTTCCGTGTTCTACTGAATTTTTCCATCTGAGGAAAAAAAAAAAGAGGCATGATGAAAAGGCAAGCCGGTCCGCCAATTATGTTTTGCTATCTAGGCATGAAGCGGAAATCAGCTGCAGGAAGCGCTTCAGTAGCGATGGCAAAGAGCTTCCGGTGAGCTCTTGTCAGCTGTCTTGGCACTGTGACAATTCCATCGTTCTTGAAAGGAATCCATCCGACGTAACTAACTTTCGCTATGTCGATTTTTTCTCCGCTAGCCCGACACGCGGAATATCTGGCTTGCAGTATCCCTCAAAGCGTAGGTCTGCTGCTGCCTCCAACCGGAAGTTTTATGCAACAATACACCGTTGCTAGGCGACAGCTTCATCCTGCATAAGCCTTTCTCTGTCCAAGTCTGAATGACAGGTAAACACCCGTAAATACGACTCTTCTCTGTCGTGTTTCAGCTCGTGTTTACCAATATGGTTTCAAATCGCCAATATGGTTGTTTTACTTACGGCTTCGGTAAGTTGATTTCGATATTAGAAGAGTCACACTTTACCGTGGAACTCAGTTTTACGTGCCGTAGAAACAATGTCGTCCATAGCACGTGGTGGACCAACAGTCGCGCGTTAAAGAATACGGATTGCCATTAGGTAATTACGGAGTTTAACCGAACTACTCCAAATCACTCAATTTTTTTAATAACTGACGAAGACCGTCATCCTCCCACATCACATTACAAAACCGGGAGGAAATGTGTTCTAAGTTGTAAAAAAAAAAAAAAAATTGTAAACACATACAACGATAGTTGCGATCGTGTTGAAGCGCCGACCATTTCGCAGGAGAGTAGAGTAGCAAGAAAACCTGATTTCCATCGCAATGAAAGGAAACGGAAATTATTTTTCTTCCTCAATTTTTTTCCGAAATTACGTGCCTCGCTCGCGCTACAGCGCTCGCTGCGGCTAAGCACATAACATCAGAAACCGCAATCAAACTCTTTTCCACCTAAACTGAAGAAGTGCCGGCAATTGGAGCAAGGTAGCATAGTTTGGAACATTACTTTCTGTTTTCTCGAAGTTACCTTTTCGTGCTGCTCTGTATCTCGAAACATAGCCGCCGCTTCAACACGGCTGGGCCGGCAGTTTTACGTGGTTTAAAAACGTTGTTGTAGAACTAAAAACGTTGTTGGAGAACTAAAAACGTGTTTGGAGAACTAGAAAAAAAAATGTTCCCCCATTTTTATAACGTGAAATGAGAAGTGGGTGAAGAACTGCGTCGGTAACCACCAATATTGAGTGATTTTGCACGATACGGGTTGAACTCCATAAATACCTGTCATTGTTTACGTGGGAACTATACGTAACTCATCGGATTGACCCGAAACCCGGATAAACCCCGACTCTCTAACTTAGCTCATACCAAAGACACGAGACTTTAGTAAAGTAGCTCAGCTCAGACTGACCTCCGGGATACAGCCACTGAACCTCTAGATTTAGTGTCATGAACGACAATACATTTGACAGTTACTGTAAGTCTCTTTGTCGTGTTACAGTAATTCCTAGTTTGTATTAATTATAAAACTATAAAAATAACTTAGTGGTTTATTTATTATTTAAAAAAAATAATAATATTTGTGGGTGTTCGTCCGTACAGATCAAAATTCGTACCGGTGTCCATCGTAAATTAATAATATTTTACTATATTTTAATTTTACCAAAATTATCAATTCAAGTTTTAGTGATCTGACTGGTTCATATTCTGCCCCTTTCAAATGTTAATTTAGCAGCAGTCGCGGCTCTGCTGAGAGACGTCAGAAAGCCCTTATAATTTCCTCGTTTACACTGCTTACTCATTATATATTGCACGGTACATTGTTTTTTTATTTATTGCATTCTATAATTCGCAAAAACAACTTGTCTAGCTTATATGGTTCTCAGGATACTACTCAGGATGGCCAGATCAGGAGCTTTGCCCGCCTTTTTAATTTGAACAAATGTAGTGAAATAAAAATAGCAGTTCCTATGCTCGAACCAGCATCATAGCCTTCTAAGATTTACAAACAAACAAACTTTTTAAGTACCCACGCATTTCGTAGTACAAACATTCGGGTCCCTGCACCGTCATATATTAAGACACATCCTGAATAATGTACTACACTCCTCCTTCTTAACTCTTTATAAACACCTGGTACACCGAAATAACGGCCAAATTATTGAATAAATATAGCTTATCACAATTTACTGATTGTGAATCTCTTGCCAAAACCTTGTAGTAACTATTGGAGAGATTAAATATGCAAATTGTGTAACCAAGTCATTATTTTTATTACAAAGTATTGAAAAACCCCCTCGAAACGTCCAGAATATTCAGAATGGACCTTCATAATTTTCTAACAGCTATTAACCAATGAGAAGCCAATAAACGGCAACCACCAGCCAATCACGCTTGCTTTACACCGATTAAACGACCACACGGTATTTTATCAGATTAAACAGGGTTCGTACACGTCCTTGAATTGCTTGAAAAGCCTTAATTGGCATTTTTTTTTTGTAAAAGCCTTGAAATGGCCTTGAATTTTGTTAGCGTACTATGTTTGATGAAATGCAGTCAATTTATACTTAAATTTATAAATAAATAAAAAAAAAGTTCGTCAGCCAAATGCTTATCTTCTGTTAATGATACGACGTGCCTTCGTTCGTATCCACGTATAAGTGCGGTATTGGAAGGGCAACTTGTCCCGCAATGGTGGTAAAATAAATATCTATTAAATGTATGTTTATTCAATAAATAGAGTATATAGGCTAGCAAAAAGATTGAATTTTTTTAAAGGTAATTTTTAACAACTTGGTGTACAAAACGGCCTTGAAATTAGCTTCGAGTTAGCCTTGAAAAGGTCTTGAAAATAGTTTCGTCTCTGGTGTACGTACCCTGATTAAACTGTCGGCTGCGTACCTCCATCTTGTTTCAAAACTCGAATTGACAGTCTTTATTGTGTCCGACGCGTAACACGAGCCCGGTAGAACTTCATTTAACAAATTTCTGCCAAATAACACTATGTACTAGAATCATTCATTGCTCATCTAGTTGAAGCGTGAGATGCAGTGGCGTAACTAGTAGGGGGGGGGGCAAAGGGACGATTTGCCCCCTCTGTGATATTTTGAAAGCGTATTCGACAAATTGACCAAGTCACTTTTTTCCATAGCTGAAAAATTATTTACCGTCATATGGCTACATTTTTAGGTCAAAGATGCAACTATCATCTTAGCTAATTTATACTTCTACTGTTTCTCCTTTAAATCACTAAAATAACCAGGTAACAAATGGAGAAATACGAAAATCAGTAAAGATAAACAGTAAGAATTGCTAACTCCATATTTTGCTTAAAATTCCCAACATTTCTAACAAAGTATCAGTGTTTAACAAATAAGTATCTAGTATGAAACACTGAAAGATTTACATTACAACATTTTTTTATGCCTCTAATGCAGTCAGCAAAACTGGTTTTATAAAAAAGTTTCCAACGGCACTTTACAAGGCCAGAAAATGCCCGAAAATAGCAAAAATGCATCAGCTTCCGGAGCTCTTATTCGGTTCTCCCTCCACACCATTCGGCTAAATGCCTATAGTGTTGCCCCCTCACTACAAAACTCTAGTTACGCCACTGGTGAAAAGGCTTCCATACAATGCTCGGATATTCTCTGGTTACCATGGTGGTAGGTCAAAAAGCCTACCACCGCTTTTACGTCCGAGCGTAAAAAGCGAAACGAGTAGTTCTCTTCATTAAATAAATACAGATGCAAACCTATTTACGTTGCCTTTTGGACTTATAAAGTTCTCTTCATCACAGCTAATATTCAACAATAAACTGTGGCGTCAATCGCAACTGCAGTACTACGTCAAAAAACTAAATGAAGCAAAGGAATGCACAATGCAAAACTTTTAAACGCTACAAACAAGCCACCTGACTCCTTAATTATTGAGTAAAAATGTGTTACGCCCTCGTGCACCTGGAAACAAGCTATAAAGCTTAACGATATTAGTGTTACTAGATGGCGCCACTGAAAAAAAATATAAAGAGATTTCCCTGGCTCCATCTAGTGACACTAATATCGTTAAGCTTTATAGCTTGTGTCCAGGTGCACGAGGACGTACCAGATTTTTACTCAATAATTAAGGAGTCACGTGGCTTGTTTGTAGCGTTTAAAAGTTTTGCTTTGTGCATTTCTTTAGCTTCCTGCGAGAGAGAGCACGATAGGCCTACATGCTGCAATGCTAATTTGGTGGCAACCGGCCTTTAATGTACAACTAGGCAGTATTACGCAAGTTGGAAGATTTTATTATAAAGTTGATTTTTGAAGGAAACGGTATATTCTCGTTTCAAATACAACTCAAGCGTAGTGTAAGTATCGATAAATTTTCTCACCCACTCGTTACATTACGAAGCTGATAAAAACACCTCGCGCAAGTGCTCTGATTTTTCAGCTTCGAAATATAACTAGAGTCATCATGGCTGAGTTGTGAGAGAGCTCAGCCTGGTTGCTGGAAGTTTGCGGATCTGGTCGAACCCCTGGAAAGGGGACCTTGGCAAAGTCACCGCCAGGACTGCCGGCCAGGGTAGCGTGAGAGGCTACCATGCTCCTTCAGCGTCTATGGGAAGTATTCTGGCCAATTATGTACAATCTCTCGGCCCCCACGATGATCGAAGGTTTCCCGGATCGAATCCCGGGGTTGGCACCTCCCTTTACCAGATATTTGTTCTCCTCTAAACGTCTGGAAATGTTCAAAAATTGAGCCGGTTCAGCCATACAAGCATTAAGTTGCTTTGGCTGACTTCAAAGAAATTGATCTAAAAAAAAAAAAACTCTTGATTGAGAAAATTCATCGATTAAAAACTATACTCTCATGATATTACTAGTAAAAAAATGCACAAACCTCTTAAAATGCCAGAATAGGCATGTGTAACGCATTTATATTTAAGCTGGGTCTGTTTCCTCAAACGACTATTTTTTCTTTCTTTCCAGATTGACAATATCAACACGTGTTTGTCCTTCCTGGAAGGATTAGGCGTCAACGTGGACGGGTTGGTGGCTAAAGGTAACAGTTTTACACAATTACTCAATCCATAAAATGAAATCCGTATAACGTCCCGTCATTTGCTGTTTATTTCGGGAAGGAGGGTGGACAATTTTGCCAGAAAATTCCTGTCTTTTAATAAAGTGGGCGTGAGCCGTGAACAAGTGAAAAAAAAAATAAAAGAAAAACTCGGTTGCAATTTAGTGTACGCAGTTACAAATCTGAAGCAATTTTCACTGGAAAACTATAACTCGACCCCTATATTAGTTACCTTAATTATTTTGACCGTATTCGTTTCGCCCCTGTCATTTTGACTTTGCTGAAAAGAACACATTTCAGCCTTTCCATCAAGCCTAGTTGTAGCAAGCTAAGTTAATTAGACAGATAACAGAAGTACAGTGAAGTAGATAAACATTAATACTGGACAGGTTAACTAACGCCCCACTTTGTTGATTGTATTTCTAAGCGGCTATAGAAACAGCCTTCCTTACATAATTTATTGCAAAACTTTATTATCGTAGTTAATAGATATATAGTTGAAAATAACGGAATATTGTTATGAATTATTACATAATAATAATTCGCAATTTATTTTATTCTCACAGGTAAAACTAACAAGATGGATCATCAAGTGAATACTATTAATCTAAAAAAATCTTCCCAGCAAGGAGATATTGTTGATTTATGTATTATATGTCAGCAGAATACCGACGAAAGTGTGATGTCAACAAAAAACGGCTGCCAGCGCATCAGAAACGCTGCAGAACTTCGCGAAGATCATGTTCTTGGGATATTAAAAAACATTCCACGGCATCTCTTGTTTATCATATGAACAATAATTGTTATAAATTATATACTCGTAAAGCACAGCTACAGAAGATTTCCAGCTCAAAACGAAGGAAGATCAAAGACGATGTCAATCTAGACGATGATGGAAGTAGTACTACCTACACATCCTGCTCTACGTGGTCAGGTGTGTCTACTCGAACTCTCCCGAGTCAAAAAGAGCCGAACAGGTCAAACGTATGTGTATATGCGGACAAATGTAGTCCTCTGGTGAACACGAAAAGTACAGAATTGTGAGGAAGGCAGAGCATCAAACTTTTAATGGCAGCCAAGCACTTTTAAGGGTGAAGTCTATACAAGAATTACTGATCTAACAGATTTGGACGACACTGCACATCTTTAGGTGATATTTTGACTTTTTTAAAGACATTTCCTCCAGAAGCATCGTTTAAAATGTTCAAAGTATGTGTTGACTGTATCTGCAAAGTTGGGATGTTAAAAAGTCCTGAAAAGAATGTCAAAATAAGCTTTGGTATTTCCGTTGCTTCCCAAGATGACTGCAAGTGTTGATCCTCACAGAATCTCTCATCCAGATCAAAATCCACTTCCAAAAATGTTTTTCTCAATAACTGTGCACATTCCTTTATTGATGCCTGTTGGTCTAAGTTTCTCAGTAACATCTTCAACCGATACCGAAGAATCAAATGCCATTTGTTACTTATTGGCTTCAACTGGTCTCGAAAATTTAATCTCTTCACCAAATGTCTTTTCTAGTTAATATTTAACAGCTCTAATTTTAACTTTTTCATCACCTAATCTGTCGTTAATTGTCTTTGTAACATCCGATAAAACAAAGGCGGCGTCGCTCTTTAATTGAGGTTTCATTTTCTCAAAGTCTTCAGCAAATATTTCATTTCAATTCAGGTTACTTGTCGATCATATCGAAGAAGGTAACTACTAATACACTCTACATGACATTATAAGCCAGCTGCAAATACACTTTTCACATCTGTCAGATCAGCAATTCTTGTGTAGACTTCATCTTGAAAGTTCTTGGCTGCCATTAAATGTTTTGAGGCTCTGTCTTCCTCACAAATTCTGCACTTTTCGCGTTCGCTGGAGGACTCCATTTGTCCGCTTATAACACATACTTTTGACTTGTGCGGCTCTTTTTGACTTAGGAGAGTTGGAGCAGGCACACCTAACCGAGTAGAGCAGGGTGTGTAGCTATACTTCCATCATCTTCTAGATTGACATCGTCTTTGATCTTCCTTCGTTTTGTGCTGGAAATCTTCTCTAGCTGTGCTTTATGAGTATATAATTTATAACAATTAATGTTCATATGATAAACAAGAGATGACCTGGAATGTTTTTTAATAGTACAAGAACGTGATCTTTGCGAAGTTCTGCAGCGTCTCTGATACGCTGGCAGCCATGTTTTGTTGACGTCACACTTTCGCCAGTATTTTACGGACATATAATACATAAATCCACAATATCTTCTTGCTGGAAAGATCCTTTTAGATTAATAGAATTCAAATGATGATCCATCTTTTCAGTTTCATATGTGAAAATAAAAAAGAAATACTTCTTATTATTATGTAATAATTCATAAAAATATTCCGTTATTTTCAACTATATATTATTATTGGTATAATTAAATATTATTATATATCCTTTAAACTACGATAATAAAGTTTTTCAATAAAGTAAGTAAGGAAGGCTGTTTCTATAACCGCTTAGAAATACAGTCAAGAAAGTGGGGCGTTAGTTAACCTGTCCAGTATTAATGTTTATCTACTTCACTGTATTTCTGTTATCAAATTAACTTAGCTTGATACAACTAGGCTTGATGGAACGGCTAAAATGTGTTCTTTTCAGCATGTTCAAAAAACTAAGGTAACTTATATAGGGGGCCGAGTTAATAGTTGTTTGAAAATGCATGTAATACAGCGAAAATCGATATTTTACTTTAAAAAACAGCTGTAGCGTCTATACTATTCAGTTTTTCAGGAAAAGTCATTCTTGAGAATTTGTTTAAAATTACTTTTTCTACAACTTTGCTTCACATTGTCTTTTTAAAATATTTGTATTTACGGCGTTATTTGGAAAAATCTATTTTTTTGTGGCCATTTTCCAATATGGCGGCCAAATGCCCACGTGGACAGGTTATCACCCTGGTGCATTTTGATATTGGACAGGTTACCTACATGATCCACTTGAGTGATTCTCCATACATTGAAATGGTCACACAACCACCCTCAGCAAGTGGACTACCACATTTGTTGCTGCATTAAAGAGCCACCACAGAATGTACCATTCTCCTCTAAATGCACCCCTAAACCATGCGCAATGGCTGTTTGCCGTGACGTCACCATCAGTTAGCCAATGACGAACGAGAACAACGGCTGTTTGGCCGTCTGATTGGACTAGCCCAGTCACGTGATATGCACGTCACAGCAAACAGCCATGGCGTGTGGTATAAGCAGAGTTCACATGATTTTAGGAATAGATCCCCTCACACTCCTTCATATTCGTATTAGCAGGAGCCTATAGAAAACAACTAGGAGCGTGTCTCGGTAACTTCCACGGCAGTATTAAGTCTGGAGCGGCTACAGTGGTGTACAAATTTGTTAGCAGAGGTCGCCACCTGCATGAGATGATTAGAGGTGTGCGTCACGTTCTCAAGGCTAATTTTAGGTCCTTAGTTTTTAAACAATAAGTGTTCAACATGGAAACAATACCAAAGTAATAATAAAAAAACTAAAGAAACCGACAATCAGTTGTTCGTAAGTTGCTCTAGCCAACAATAAAATAGAGCGTTGCTTTCGTAGCACACGTCTGCTTCACGTGCTAATTTTCAGTTTCGATATTAGACAACTTGGCGCAGACTCAGTATTGTTGATCCTTCTGGCGTTACCATATCGTACTAAATTAAGCACTCCTAACATGGACCAGCCACACACGCTCCTAGTTGTTTTCTATAGGCTCCTGGTATTAGCTAAAAGTACTTTAATTTTTACAAATTATTTTTTACGTTTCCATAGCAGAAGATAGTTAGTTCACTTACGATCAGTGAACTACTGATAGTAAAAATGGTGGCTTCACTGTTGTGAATACTTTAATTTCCATCACTAGGCTTTTAGTTACTGAACAATTAGCAGTAAAAGGTATGATTGCCTATTCGTGAGTTTGGCGCAGTTACCATGGGAATCTTGCTGATAGGCGATCATTTTACCGACTAGTAACCTATGCTTTACTTGACTTTAATTATATTGCACTGTAGCGCCGTTCAGGCTTTGCAGCAGAGTAAGAAACTCATAAGGTATCAATAAACAACACGAATTAACAATAAATAGTTAGTGTGAATAAGTAACAATAATAGGTAACAGATCCCACCTGTGGTTCTGATCCCACGATCCAAGGAGAGACTCCCTGGGCAGTTGGCCAACCAGAGGACATCTTCCTGTAGAAGGTGGTTCAGCTGGATCTGGTCTTTCCAGTCTCTTCCCTGTTCCTGCAGTTGTCCTTCCAAAACCATTGTCGTGGTGTGGATCTCCAAACATCCATGGGGACAAGTAAAGCTGTGGAATCCAGTTGGCTTGTGATTTTGCTTAAATCCTGGGCCGAGATTGAATCCGTCACCAATAGGTTGGAGATAGCCTTTTGGTCTTGATGAGATCCTCTCTACCAATGGGCTGACTGAAGGATAACAGGTCGAACTGGGCTCCGAGGGAAGAGAACTTCCATGATGAAGAAAGATTTATCGTGATGATTCCCAGGCCGAGATTGCATAGAAGATGTAGACAAAGACGAACGTTTTTCGTGAGGTTCCGATTGAAGTGGCTCCTCAACATTCAATCGTCAAAAAAGGCATGTTCTCCGACACTGTGTTGGTGCATATCCCAAGAACTAAATAAATACAGATGCAAACCTATTTACGTTGTCTTTTGGGCTTAAATGTCTGGCTACCTGAGCAGGAAATTGAACCTACAACCTTTGAAACCAATGGGTTTATTTAACCCTTCTCGAGCCCATTTGGTTTTCCGTCCTGTTTAATCCTAATAACTGCTGGATAAGGGGATGGGATGAGGCTTAATGACGCGTCGACAGCAAGGCTAGCTGGCTAGGCTAGCTGGATGACTGAAATGAAAACCTGGATAGCGGTGCATAGACCGTGGGAAGAACCTCGAAGTGGTAGGTCTTGCATCGGGAGATGAGGATGTTGAATACCACCGGTTGGAGTGGGATGTGCAAGTATGTGCCTCAACTTAGTTCGGGAATCCCTCCGACAAGGAGAATTTACAGCACTGATCCTTCTGAAGGATTCCCGAAACAAAGTTGAGGGTTTTCATTTTGAATGGTCGTTACAAATGTGGTTGTATAGTTGATGAAGGCTCAAAATCAAACACAATCCGCCGCTCTTTTTTGGAATGATTTTCAAGCCGGCATGTAGAAGCCGGGTGTGTTTCTGGGGCAAAAGTCTGATTGCCCTATTTTTTTAGCAGGTAACAATCACACGTAGGATTAGACGCTTGTCTCAGTCAGATGGAGATGGGAATCACCTATGGTGACCTATGGTTCCTTCTAACATGGAATCCACCCCTGGCTCACCAACCTATCCTCCCCACCATACAAAGTCAAACCCCTCAGTAGAGCTTCTTTTACCCACTTGTCCATGAAGACTGTACTTCTCGTAGCCCTTGCCACCGTGGTTTGTTAAGAGGATTGGTTGAAGGTTACTCCTTTTCTCATTGGAGTTCAGAGTGAAATGAAAAAAACCAGACGAACCTTTTCGTTATCACTCTTACTCCCTTCATAGAAAAATTCGACAAAGAGTGGTGTTCAAGTACTTTGACTTTAATTGAAGGCGACATAACATATTGAAGAAGGTAGCAGATTATCTGAGAGGCTGGAATCATTAGATAAAGGGATCCCTGGAACCTCCAAAGGCAACCCAGTACCACCCAACGACAAACCGGCAATATCATTAACCACCCTTTCGTGCACCATTTCGAAGTTGACAAATCAGCCCACTTCAGATCCATCATCACGTTCAGGGTCACCCATTGGATCTGGGAAATAATACGGAAAGTTTATGAACACCACTGAGAGCTTGGCCAGAACCAACATCCATAAGGGCCCACGAACTGAGCGCAATTCCTTCGTCTTGGACCTTCGGGGCCAGTGTGTCGTTACAGGAAATCATGATAGCCGGCTCCTGGAAAAAAATGAACACCTTTCGAAGCCACTACTTCAGGGATGTCATTGGTGCTGGTGAAGGTTCATACAAAGACGCTCTAGTAATGGCCAGAAGTTCACATCACTGGACAGTCAGGCGGATGGATTGTTCTGGAGTACAGGAGGTTATGGTCTGGAGAACACAGCCTCTTAGTTGTCCGAGCAGCTGGGTTCTGTCCTATCATGGACTGTAAGTGTGAAGGCTGTAGGAGCTTAATGGAAGAGAGTAAAATGTGGTTGGATTTCACAGCTCAGAATCGACTAGTCCAACCGCTACGACTGACTGGCCGTGGTGGCCAAGTGCGCGGTGCTACATATACCGTAAGCATTACATATACCGCATACAACCACACATATATACAACCACACATATATATACAACCACACAACCACACATATATATACAACCACACATATATACAACCACACATATATATACATATACAACCACACATATATATGCGCGGTGCTACATATACCGTAAGCGTAGGGCGGGGGGGCGCCCTTAAGCTAGGCTTTACTGGTTAAACTTAGTTTCGCCTCACACTCATAATGCAGCTAGGTTACTTTTGTAAGCTTATTGTAAATGGTAAAGAGTTCATAAAGAAGGATAATGCCCGTAGGCTATTGTTTAGGTATGGCCAAGGTTGAGGGCCTTTGGGCTTCGGGCAGATGATCAGGATTGGTTAACGCGCGTTAAACCCTTTGAAACTTTTTGAAGGTTGAGGGCATTACCCCGCTGGATATCCTTCTCGCAATAACAATTGAACAACGTTTTCCTTGGCAATGTGTTTGCCCGTTGCAACAATGTCAATCGGCGCCGTTCCAAAAGATCTTTTGTTAAAAAAGCTAAAAAAGATGTATTGTTGTTGGGCGAAGGGATGATTCCCCATTTCCCTTGTTTGCCGAAAGAGAACTTTAGAATTACGCAACAATGCTTAAACAATGACCGTTTAAAATACGTTCCACGAGTCCTATTACGATGTTTTCGTTGTTGTGTAATGGAACAGTTTGTTATTTGGTTTGTTCGCCGAAGGGGCATTTCTAATTTGAGCAAGAATGCACTGGAACAAGTAAGTGTCATCGTTACGCGCACACAACCACCTTGCAGTAGCAGGTTGACCGTAGAAATATTCGAAAATAACTTTCAAATATAGGGCAGTGTCGCCACAGCTACAACGTTAACTACAGAACCAACGATATTTCTGAAATGTTTCCTTGATTTTTCAATGGTTTGGAAAGTGAGAATGGCTGCAACAATGCCTGTTAGACTATTATTTGCTCCTGGTCATTTACTCAAATAAGCGGGTAATCAGAACTGTATTGAATCTCAGTGTTTGAGTTCTGTTGTATCAACCAGCAAACAAGTCCCGTACAGCAGCAGCAACAAGGCGAAATGCTATCCGTTGCCTGGCGACTATAACCGCGAGCGGACATCTTGCTGGAAATAAACATAATGGCGTTTTAGTCAAGCTGATGCTGTGACATCTTCTCAGGCCAAAAAATTGGATTTGTTGGTTACTGCTGCAATTTTCAGCAAGTGGGATGTTTTCTTTTTCGATCATTACTTTAATACATGTTTCACAGCGTAAGGGATTAGACCTTGTAGTTGTAGCTTGGCCAGTGTCTGAGTGGCTTTTCTTACACGTTTGCATTCATACCACACGAAACAATAAAAGGCGAGCTGAATAATAAAAGAAATGTTGTTCTGTAAATAAGGAGGGAATTATTAACAGTAACGCCTTAATTAATTACTCCATATTTAAAAGACGTGATCACTGAGATTGGTGCCCCATGACCGGCCGACGTAAGGCGTGACAAGCTCCGGATTGACAATGCGGCAGCCACCTCCGAATTTTTTTTTAATTATGAAAAAAAAAAAAAAAGATGTCAGCTAACGGCTTAGTCCCTAGACTATGAATAGCGTTTCGTCATACTGCTGCTCTATTCCCACCAGAATTAAGCTCTCCCCAAAGAGTAGACATTTCGTGCTAAGAGATGCGTTACTACGTGCCTACAAGGTCAAAACTGCTGCAGTCGTACGGTTTGGTGCTCCGTTTAAGGACCAGATTTGACGTCTTTGGTACACCATCTTGTGTCGCCGTGCAACCACGAGCAGCAGTCTGGTTAGGGTTTTAATTTCGTGCGAACCGATGCGTTATTACATGTCTACAAGGTCAAAATTGCTGCTATCGTATGGATGGTGCTGTGTTTAAGGACCTATTTTGACGTCTTAGGTACACCATCCTGCATTGCCGTGCAGCCGTGAACAGCCAGTCTGGTTACAGCTTTCAGCCGTTACCAGACAGAAGAAAATTTCGTGAGAAGCGATGTGTTACTACGTGCCTACAAGGTCAAATTTGCTGCTATCGTATGGATGGTGCTTCGTTTAAGGACCTATTTTGACGTCTTAGCTACACCATCCTGCATTGCCGTGCAGCCGTGAACAGCCAGTCTGGTTCCAGCTTTAAGCCATTACCAGACAGAAGAAAACTTCGTGCGAAGCGATGCGTTACTACGTGCCTACAAGATCAAAATTGCTGCTATCGTATGGATGGTGCTGTGTTTAAGGACCTATTTTGACGTCTTAGGTACACCATCCTGCGTTGCCGTGCAGCCGCTAGCAGCCAGTCTGGTTAGGGCTTTAGGCTACAGCTAAAAATTATTGCAGTCTACGTCGCGATTTAGTATTTATTCTTCGTTTTCCGAGTCGTTGTATTCTGAATCTGCCGTAGGACAGCCACGCAATTTTGAACGTGTTTTTTTTTTTAATAGTGGCCGTGGTGCTTATTCAAGGTGAGGCGCTCTTTCGATGCCAGGCGCTTCATTGAGAAAATAAGGCACCTGATGAATCCCTTCAACAAACTCAGTTTTTTAATTTACGTTTGTGAACGTTGTTATTTTCGTATAAAATATACCAGTTTTTAAACTTCAGCTTAATTCTTATTACTACAGAGTGATTTAAAATCAACGGTTTCATCGTTGTGCAGTAGAATGGAAGGCGCGAAGCAATTAAAATTAGAAATTCTTCGCAACATCGTTATGATATTTTCTCCAGCGTAGGCTCTTGGTCCAGTTTTGTTAGTTAACGATTTGAAGTAGATCATCAGGGCGTTCCTCACTTATAGTGTCCGCGGCCTATCTTGAGTTCTCCGCAGAACGAACACAGATAATCGATTGTAAGATTTCAGTAGCAGAGTGCCTTGTTGATATACAAGATGGTTACAAAAACAGTGGCGGCCATCGATTAAAGCCACCCCATCCAGGAAAACGTAGCCGCTCACAAAATACTTGTAGGACTCAAGATATGCCACGCACACAATAGGCCCATTTGTATCATTTGGTTTTTTTTTTATTTTGCGACATACGTTCAGTGATCTCTGGTGTCTGGGTTTTAAAAAGTAATTCAACAAATGTTATTAAAAAATGCGGTTTTTTAAAATTTGGTTAAAAATTACAAGTGTAAATTTTCCCATTTTCAGATATCAGGGATGGGAACTTAAAGGCCATTCTTGGCCTTTTCTTCAGTTTGTCTCGTCACAAACAACAACAAAAGCAACAGGCAGCGGCAGCAGCCAGCGTTCCCAGGCCCGTGGCCGCACCTCCGTCCACCGGGGTTGGAGATATGGCTTCCAGGTAAGATAATGTCACTGCTATTTATGAATACATGCAAGAAAATAGTTGCATAAATGATAGAAATGCATTATAGAAATTGCTCAATTCAGTCGATCAATTCCAAGTACATTATTAGATGGCTTATGTTTTGATCTTAATCTTGTACTAAATAATGCTCGAATGAGGAAACCGACGATTATTCAATGTTCGTTTTTTATATTTCTGATATTTTATCAGCTGTCCGGGTCAAGAATTTCCTCGGCCTCCGCGAATTAATCGTGATAAAAGGTTGTTATGTTTTTTATTGTTAAAACCTTATCATTCTTTTAAAAAAAATAATGGCTGAATTAATTTGTTTAATTTGTTTAAAAACTTTCTTGTTACAAAACGAGAGACCCTAAAAAAAATATAATTTTTCCGTGTCATATTTGATTTAGGCTCGAGGACCCCCTTGGAAATTAACCACACATCCAACCCCATACCTATGCTACTGCACAGTGCCCATCAGTTATTTCAAATGCGAAATTTTTTCTTTATTAAAGAAAAACACTAGTAGTGTATGTAACCGTCCTGTAACATATTTAACATAACCGTAACAGTCGCCTACGTCGGGAACAGGGCAAAAGCTTTTCGAAGGGATCGAACGGGTTACACAGCCGATGGCAGGTTACGGTTACAGTGTTACATGACGGTCACAGATTCGAACATGCGGGCGTGTAAAAACGGTAGGTTAGACAGGCACAGGCTAGGCAGGTGGTGTAAACAAAGAGTCTGTTACACCACCTTGTGTAGTAACCTATAGTAGGTTAGGTTAGGTTAG
>JAHWFP010013012.1:1769-13944 GCA_023313725.1 Lithobius niger
TTTTTTTTTTTATTTCCTTCCATGTTTACAACGCTCCCATAAAATGTTACGTAATGTTACTTCTTCTCAGTGCTGGTATACGCCAAGGCTGTTGAAATGTGGCCACGCCCTATTCATTTCGCTCGTTGGTAATAACGATAAAAGAAGTTAAATAGCAATAAATAAAAGAATACAATAAAACGAAAATCAATAGACGGAAAAGCCAAAGGAGTTCGCCGAGTTTCCTAACATCGATGCAAGGTGCGTTTAGCAACAACTCGCCTCCATTTTCGAGCACCTTTTTTAATTAAACAGAATAGAATACTGGTTTATTGAACCAGGCAAACTGTACAAAATTCCGAATGTGCCCTCACCCCACAAGAGCTAATGCTCGCGTGTGGTGTGTTGGCTACCATAATAAAAATTAACTAAAAAAACACAATGATTACAAATATCAACTTATGTCAACAAATACAAGGTTTGGGTCGGGGGCGTCGTAGACAAAAAAATTGCAATAATAGCAGTATAAAATTATTACCACCGTTATAAGCAATTGTAAAGTTACAATTTTTATTAGCTAATTTTACTAGCGTTTTTATTACTATTTGTATTACTATTTTAATATTATTTTAAATTACTGTTTTTAATAACAGTGACTGCAAAGTTACTATTAATAAACTTGCATTATTTCTAGTGTGGAGGCCAAGAAGCAATGTTGCTTTCCCTCCTTGTATGTATGTTTGTGATCTCTGGGTCACCACTGAGAAGGATTGAACAGCTACTTAACTCGGCTGGAGCCTGTAGCCAGTACCCGCCCCGGTAGCGCAGTGGTTAGAGCGCCCGGCTAGTAAACGGGAAGTCCTGTGTTCGAGTCCCAGTCAGGGCAGTTGTCTTTTCTTTCTTTCTCAGACTAGTGTATTGTGTATCCTCGCAAGGACAGTCTTTAATGCAGACTGCTTGCTTCGTTTACTATTATTAGCAAATGCAACTATAACAATTATTAGTAATAAACGGAAAGGTATAAGGTGCATCGTAGAAAAAGTAATAACAGTAAAAATAAATAAATAAACTTGCTACAAAGAAACAAAGAAAATCAAAATAACAAAAAATGCTGAAAATATTTTTCGGCTTATAACTTTAAATAAAATTTCAGCAATTCATCTGCAATCATCTACAATTTAAAGGCGGGTTCCCACCGAACGAAAATTTGGAGCATCTAGCGCTATCTGGTTATATCTAGCGCTTGCTCACAGAAAGCAAAGAAATGCACAAAGAAATATCTTTTAATACAACAAACAAACAAGCCGCGCGCCTCCTTAATTATTGAGTAAAAATTTGGTACGTCCAATCGTGCAGCTGTTAACAAGCTCTAAAGATTAACGATATCAATGCCACTAGATGGCGCCACGGTAGAATATATAAAGAAAATACCCTATGGCGCCATCTAGTAGCATTAATACCGCCGTTAACCTTTACAGCGTTATTAATTCAATGGGTCGACTCACGCTTGTAAACAAAATGATCCGATTTACTTCGTCTGCTTCAGCAAAAATTACAACAAGAATGATTTACAACGTGACATCGATCAACAGGAATTTGTCCTACAAGACGACAAAGAGCATCTCTGCCGCTTGTAGCTACCTTTTGCGAGTGTCTCTGACGGGAAAACGTCCTTTCCATTTTTAACAAGCTTCCCGCCAGAAGCCGAGTTACAAGTTGCAAAGAATGGAACGTCAGTCCTCGTGGTAAAGTTGTTGCCTTATACGGTGTTCGATGGCTGGCGAATGTATCCAAAAAGTCTTGCTTGTCGAACGGGGTAATGACCCATAATTGCTGACAATAATTACTTAATAACTGTCATTAGGTGTTCGAATGGAGATACGGCTAAACCTTATTACAGCATGCTCCCAGGTACATGAGGACGCTCCAAATTTTTACTCAATAATTAAGTATAGGCACGTGGCTTGTTGTGTTTTGAAATGCATGGCTTTGTGCATTTCTTGGCTTACTGCGAGAGAGAACTCGACAGGGCTAATTGTTGCAGACTCTTAATTTGGTGGCAATCCGCCTTTAAATCGCGATGGCAATGGTGTCGTTGCCATGGCAACAACGTAAGCTCAATCCGACATCGTAAATGCTTGCAGTCTTGTAGCCCATGGCAGCAAATTAAAGAATTCCTCAGTGACGAAACAATCTTCCAACCGCTTCTGAACGCACATTATTGACCCTTTCGTTACGAGCCGGTGGACCTAAAGTGGAAGTGGCGGAAGTGGACAGAAGACCGGTTGTGACTTCGTAGTCGCTGCTGCCGCTTATTTTTCCCGCGTACGAGACGGTGTTGCTATATTTACTCAAAACGTTATGCAAATGTTGTAAAACTATATATGCGCGGGATGCACGAAAACGGGGGAAGAGGGTATATCCTTTAATTTCAGTGATGGTCCCAGGCTTTCCAATCTGGAATGTTGAAAATTTAGACACCCTCTCACACGTCACATCGACGACACGATTTTAGTATGGCTTCAAATTTAAGTTTTACTTCATTTTTTTTTTAGCGTTATTCATTCATTCATTCATTGTAGTAGTTGTTGAGGACCTTGAATTGTAAAAGTACATTCTCTTAAAATGAATTTACAGCCTTAAGATGTTTGTTGTTGTTTCTGACAGTGGTGTTAGAACGTAAGAATTAATTGATGAACAATAAATAATAAATCACAAAGATGGATGACACTTTCTGCGGAAGTTTTACACCATGGGTGACACTATCAGTTTCAGTTAAAGGATTTTCTCATTTACACTTCTGTCTTCTGTTATCAAAGCATTATTCGGTAAGCGATACCTTTTAATTTTTTTTTAAGTTTGTAGACCGTCCTTCCTGAAATAAGGTCAGTTTGTAAACAGGAGAAATCTCGTTGACAAGTGTATGCATGGGTAAACCAAAAGATGTATTTATTTATTTATTTATTTTATTTTAAATAGACGTGCATCATTTACGTAGTTTTTTCCTGTTTTTTCAAGTAGTCAAGCACGCGGAACGTATCAAGGAAGCTGACGAGTAACGAAATAGTTACTTTTAAAACACAAATATTGTGCTACTTCAGGAAACACGGACTTTCAAGGTTATTTTAAAGATACATGCATCCATGTTGGCTTTCCTGCATGACTCAGTTTTGCGACATTAGTTCAAACGTATGTAAATGGTGGCAACACGGTCATTTTCTTGTTTTTTTTTTTACTTCCGTGAGAGATGATTTCGTGATGTGACGTTACTCTAACCTGTGTAAATGTTGCAATCGCTATTCTCAGCGGATCGCACGACATACCGGATGGATTTATGTCCCTTTAATGCATCAGTGTGTCAGGCCTACACTGATTTCACACACAACTAAGTTCATAACGCGCCTGGCACGTGCTGGCCCAAGCCGCAGACAGAACCAGCCCTGAATGGTACCTTCCGATGTGACACTTGGCTTCCAAAGATGCCACAAGAAGCCTCCTTAAAGGCACATTAGTTCAAACGTATGTAAATGTTGCCAACACAGTCATTTTCTTTTTTTTTTCTTTCGTGCGTGATGATTTTGCGACATTAACTCTAACCATGTTGCAAACGTTATTCTCAACGGGTCCACGACATACCGGAAGGACTTATGTCCCTTTAAGCACGCTTTCTATTCCAACAGTATTCTGGGTCATGTTCAGACATCTCCCGGAGACGAATTGGTCCCGTGTTCTTTGGACCAGTATTTCACAGCTATAAAAGCAGCAAAATAGCGAGCCACAAGACGGAGCAGACGGTGAGGAGTCCACGGTGTCCACGGTCTAAAACGGTGGACAGAGCAAGTCGATTAAGTCTGGTGCGTTATACACAATGGAAGGAAAACGAGTAGCGTTATTTCACATCAGATCTGAAACCTTGTGTTTGGTCAAGTTATTTCACGTTACGCCACCATTAGCGGCCAGCACGCTGCTCCATTATTTATACACTTCTAAAAAAAAATTAACAGTCTGCTTTCGGAGGTTTTCCCGGTTGATCTCCGGGTTTTTGACTTCTCTCCGTACTAAACTGCCTTTCGCTTCCAAAAGCAGCGGCTTTTTTTTTTTCTTAACAGTGCAGGTTTATGAAACTCGTAAATTTTACGAACGTTAGTTTGTGTTAAATGACGTAAGGCTGATCAGTGGCACCCAAGAACTTTGTATATATTTTTATTTTTAATTTAGAGGGAAAGGGTGGCAGAAAAAATTATTTTGAAAAAAGGTTCCCAAATTTCAGCTGAAGTTGGGGGGGGGGGGGTTCTCGGATCCCTGCAAAACAACTCGTTCTCTGCATTTTTAGTACCTTTGAAAAGTGAAAAAAAAAACCCAGCCAATTTCAGACTTTTTTCAATTTCAATAAATGCCTTTTTTTATGTGTTTTTACCGAATTTTACTCTTAATTTAGGCGCGGGAGAGGTGGGCCCTCCTTGATGCCCTACTTTATCAATTATAGGTTATACATTAATAAAATGCAGTATCTTTATTCCTTGTTGGGCCGTAACTGTTTCAAGCCTACCTTGGACGTCTTCCCGGGATTGCAGCTCTGCGAGTTATGGATCCCGGTAAAACAAAAAAAAAAGCGTATAATTTTTAGGCAAAGTTTATTTTAGACTTGGTTAAGTTTACGTTTCGTTGGCCAGTTTAGGTTTACTTACAAGATCAAGGCCTAGTTTTAAACAAATTCACCGGGGCCGGGGTCTTTCAAATCCGGATCCGTCAGCGGGACCAGAGGTGCAGCCTTATACAGCGATGAAAAGACCGTCATATTATCGTTGTCCTTTAAGGTGCATTAACGATTTCTATTCACCGAATGACAAGCTGCAGCATCTAAACCATGCGCAATGGCTGTTTGCCGTGACGTCACCATGAGTTAGCCAATGACGAACGAGAACAACGGCTGTTTGGCCGTCTGACTGGACTAGCCCGGTCACGTGATATGCATGTCAAAGCAAACAGCCATGGCGTGTGGTATAGCGCAGTCTAACATTATTTATTTCTATGTAGCACTTGATTTCAACAAGTGAAGGAATGCGCAAAAATTTCTTTTTACACAACAAACAAGCCGCTTGTCTCCTTAATTACTGAGTGTAAAGTTGGTGCGCGCACGTGCACCAGGGAGCAAGCGGCAAAGTTAACGATATTGCTGTCACTAGATGGCGTCAATTTAGTGTTTCAAAACGGTCGAGATACAGAAAAAAAAAGGGCCCGTGATGTCGTTAGGCTTAACTTCACCGCTTGCCTCCTGGTACACATGGGCGCACCAACTTTACACTCAATAATTAAGGAGGCACGTGGCTTGTTTGTTGTGTAAAAAAAAAATTACTTGTGTGTTTCTTCGCCTGTTGAAAGTAAGGGCTGGACAGAACTAGATATCGGCAAATGGCTATAGATGCTGCAGCTTGTCATGTGGTGGAAATCCCCCTTTAAGTTTCACCTGGTTGCCACTGCGTTAACGCTGCTTGTTGCAGAATCGTTGGCGGGAGATGTGCAGCGACCTAAAACTCGAATTCCGACGTTTAAGTGTTCATAGTGAAATTATTTTCCTAAAATAATTCCGTGCTAGTCTTCAGCATGCCTACAGATCCTAGTTACCTCGAATGAACTTTGTAATTCTGAGCTGAGTTCTGCTAATAGCCGAGTCATCCTCCCACGCGAACTGCAACATTCGTAGCCAGTGAGTGCATTATATTCCTGCCTGAGGCAAATCTTGACCTTTTTTACTTATGACTTAAGTCGATGATGTCAGCTTGCTCATAATCATCATTTTCGTGCGAGCGTGATAATGTCAGATGCTTGAAAGTTGTTCTGGTTTCCTGAGCTACGTGGTTCGTCATCATTCGTTGTTGGCGGTGCCCTTTTTGGTACTAGAAAAATGTGCTTGACGTCATTGAAACTCGCCTACACTTTCACTGTTGTTTGTGGTACTTCACGTAGCCAGGTGATGTCAGCAAAAATGTTGTGGTTTAGTGACGTGCGGTGCGAAGAAATGTTAAGGAGATTCTTATCTGTTTGTGGATTTAAATTTGAGAATATGCCTTCGTATTTTTCTAACGGCAGTTAAACACGGCAGCCACCAGCCAATCACGCCTCCTTACACAGATAAAATGAGCACACGGTGTTTTACCAGATGAAACTGTTAGCTTTGTCCCGCCATGCTGTTTTTACAATCGAATCGTCTGGTTTTCTGTCTCCACCACATTACGCAAGTATGACAGAACTACATTTAGTCGGCCTAAATAAATTTCTAAACAAATACAATGTACGTGATAGTCGCGTGAGGTATGATTCGGCTTCCCAGCAAAGCACGATTAATCTTTGGTTACCATGGTGAGAAAACGATTAGCCAGCAACATCTTTCTGTCCAAGCGCGTTAGGCCCATAATCACCGCTGATATTCGAATCATAGCTGTAGGCACCACAGTTCGTAAGCTATTAAATCTGGAAATTAGTTAAACGTAGATAGTTAAAAATATATTAATAATAAATCTTCGTAATATTACGGATCATAATCTATTTTAAATCTGAGAAGCTCGCCCGCCAAGATAAACGATAACATCCAGATAAAATATATATATGAGCATGGCGACCACTAGACACGTTGTGGCTTTACAGCAAAGGTAGTATGTCTGTTTTCAGCCATCTGAGGATAAAAACCTAAGCGACAGAAAAGGCTGAAACTTGTTTAATCGGGAGACTTTGGTCGTCTGACAACATAAAAGTCACTGTTAAAGACACACCTTAACGTTTTCTTGTTGAAAAAACGACGTGAATAACGTCCGATATTTGCCTAATCAAGACACACGCTAGTGTGTCGCCCGCCGAGATAAAAGATAACATCCAGATAATATGTATATATGAGCATGGCGACCACTAGACACGTTGTGTCTTTACTGCAAGGTAGTTTGGCTGTTTTCAGCCATCTGAGGACAAATAACTATGCGACAGAAAAGGCTGAAAACTTGTTTAATCGGGTGACTTTGGTAAGCAATTTTCAGATATTTCATTTAACCTTCGAACTGTTACTCGGTGGGATTAGCTTGTCGAAAGAGCTTGGCGTTTGATATCACGACTTCACACGGCCGAAAAGCTTGGCGGGAATCCTTAACAGGTTTTTGTTTTGGGGTAGACTTTCGTTAACAATAAAAGACGTATTTATTTTGATTGACGCGCCGTGACTGGCTCTAACGTTCATCCTACAACAATTGTCAGCTTTCACGGTGAGTCGGGCTGCTTTCGGCAAGTTTGTGATGGATCGTCGGAGAAACGAAACTACTTATAGGAGACGGTAATCGGTATATTCTCGCTTCAAATATCGCTCGAGAGTAGTTTTAAGTATCGATAAATGTTGTCAACCCCTCGTTGTATTCCGAAGCTAATTAACACATCACGCGCAACGCTCGGATTTTTTTCAGCTTCAGAATGCAACTCTTAGTTGTTGTGAGCTAACACAATGCGCCTCCACGAAATTCGTTCTCCCACGCTCTTAGTGTTGTTTGCCGGCCACTTTTAAGCTGCGTGATTGCAACGTACGGTGGGTCATTGGGACACGCAACAACGTTTTTCTACACACACAAAACTATTATGAAACTTGAACAAGATGGCCACTGGAGCGGACGCAGTTTACCATATATCGTCACAGGTCCTATCCGGTGTTGGAACGCCGAAGTTCCGGTGTCGTGAAAGTTTTGCGCGTGTAGAAAAAAGTTGTTGTGTATCCCAACGAGCCACAACATGCGTTTCTTCCCGTTTGCCGTCCAACCTCGTGCCCTTGTGATATAACGCTTGCCGAGTGTTACCCTCCATAGGGAAATGCTCCTCTCTTAGCCAAGTGAGTATAGTGCCCAAAGATCAAACCAAAACCGACCCTTTCCACCGGAAATGACGTCACGCATCAATAGTTTTGTAACGTACTCCTTGGATGCATCGGTGAGCAAAATGGCGGCCAATGCCACGAAAGAAATGGACGTTTGCTCACCATCATATATTCACAGCACAATTGCGTTGTCAAGGGCGTCGATAACTTGTACGTTTATTATTATGGTCTAGTGACATCTTACATTCGTAATGGGGGTGCTCTGTGTGGCTATAGCCTCCACCTTTTGTGAATTACGTTTACAAAAATAACCCTAGCGAGGAACATCTATTGGTCCGCCATCTTAGTTGTGGATTCAGTGGAAAAACAGCTTCTTGGAGTCTGAGAGTCTGATGTTTCACTGGTGACATCACACCCAGGATCGCAAAATTCATCTTGGCGACGGCGCCGAGCTTGGTGATGAGTTTAGGAAATCGCTCTTTTTGTCCGAGGGCTTGTAGATGGATCGTGTGATTTCTGAGGCCGCTAGCCTCCCTGGCTCGAGTTCCAATCAACTCGAAACTAACCGGTGTTGCGTGTTTAATTCATCGGGGGAGTTGGGAGTTTTACAAGTTCAGGTAAGTCTAGCATGAAAGTCAAGGCGAAACAAAATATTTGCGAAACCAGTAGGAGCATTTATTTAGAACCAGGGTCCGGGGGGTAAACCAGGGCATGATAAAACACCCGTTTAACAGTGTTACGAACGCGATGAATCATCAATTCATGAATGAATCCGGTATAAGCCTATTTTTAAGATTATTTCTTTCCAATTCATAATTTTATTTTGCGGTTATTTTTTTATTGCATTTTTTGTGATGTCGAATGTTTTTCGTTGTACTAATATTTTAAAAATGGGTTTGGGATGGGACCCAAGGGTTAAGCCAAGGGCCCCAAACACTTCTTGCCTATAGTGCCCACGCAAGGTCCTTTGAATACAGCGAGCAATTTGGTAGTTGGCCTTTTAAAGGTGTTGGTTCGTCCAGCCTGAATGTAATTTTTTTTCAGTCTGGCTTTTAAGTGCCGTTTCTTGCCCTACAGCTGCCACAGATTGTGGTCCTAACGTGGCGAATGGGTCGAGAGTACAGACGACCAAGCCAGATTACGATTACAGCTTCGTGCCAGGGCTTTTATCTCTGACGGCCCTGTAGTCAACGCAACGGCGGCGCCCCCGATTGATTCAAACAGCGAGGAAGGGGCCCGAGCCTAGTCCCGATGACTTAGGGCGGTAATCGGAATTCGGCGTAGGATTCACGTAATATAGGCCCAGGAATGCAGCAGCGTACTAGTCACCACGAGAAGGCGAGAGGGACAATATTGCTAGGTAATTCCAAAATCGTTTACATGCCGCAGTCAACGTCAGCAAGCGGCATCACAGGACCCTTCTCTCTCCGGAAACGCATGGTGTGGCTGAGGTCAGTGTCGAACCCGGACCTGTGGCACAGGAATTCGTGGTAACCAGTAGGCCTCCTCCCCCCCCCCCCAGCCAAAAAAAAAACTTTGACTTAATGTGCAGTTACGACTAAAGATAAAAATTAATGTGTATCTCTTATATCATCCATAGATACATCCATAGGTTACATCCATAGATTGGAAAGTTAACTAGATATCGCATATTACGTCTTCTAAGTTTACGCTGGGCCCTGGCGGTAGCTGCAGCTAATAACGCCTCTGTCAATGCTTTGCGTGCTAAGCAGCAAGGAGGCAATGCATTATCAGAGGTATTAATAGCCGCTACAACCGCCAGGACCCCGTGTAGGCTTGGAAGAGGTAAGATGTGGTATCTACTGTTAAAAGTACATGCCTCCTGATTGACTTTCCTGTTTTGCTTAGTTTTGCAACATTAGTCAAAACGTTTCATTTTCAGAACCATTCATTTTGATATAGTTGTCCGTCGTTTTCCTACATACATTGACTCTAACCTAGTAAAAGTTGAAAAAGCTATTACGCGCAGGATGCATGAAAATAGTGAGAGAGTATGTCCTTTTGACGTGCTAATCTATGGCTACGTTTCCCAACCGGTGAGGCGGGCCTCCCTTGGGAGGCGCGGAGCAGCTGCCGGAGCCATACTATACGGGCGCATTTACGCAATGAATAGCCTGTGCATTCTCGCTGCTGGAATTTGATCGCAATGGAAAGGTGTAATTGCCATGGTTACAACGGCGACCTGGATTTATAAGACCCACAATCTTATAATCAGTGACAATAAGACAAAGAATTCCTCCTGACGAAACCATTTCCCAGTCACTTCTGAACTCGCATTATTGACCGTTTTCGTTGTGAGACGGCAGAGCTAAAATCGCCGCCATGTTGGAATTTCAGATGATTTTCTAGCTTCGAGAATGCAAAGGCGAGTCGCTGTATAAAAGCGCCCTAAACATCATTGACGATTTTTTTTTTATTTTTAAACTGTGCATTAAAAAGAAGTTTAATTGTATGAAGAAAGCAAAATTTTCATTTTTAAATATCTACAGATTTTTTGTTCTATCTACAGCCATTTTAGCCAAATCTAGACATTTTTGTTCTCATGTGGCAACACTGCCGTATCGCAGTGGAAAAAAATTGCACAGCTATTTTGTTTTTTTTTTTAGGGGGGGGGGGGCGTCATTGCCTACTAGTCCCAATGGGGAGGAATACTGTAGAAAAGGTTGAGTACCACTGATCTATGGTACGTCCCTTTAGGCCTACATTTTTTTTTCTGTAAAGTAAAAAAAAAAAAAACAAGCGGTTGTAGCGACTATCTATAGTCGCAACCGGCCTTATGACACTTCCGCCATTTTTGAAAATGTTGAGGCGCACTCCTCTATCACACACTGCAACAGTGCTTTCTATTATATAATCGAAAAGTATAATAACCATCGCAATTGTCGGTGGCTTCCTTTACATTTATGCAACACGGTGCGGAGACTTTACGTTGCCATGACAACGTGATTTTTAAGGCCTGCTTTCACTATGTCTATTTTGTTACCTTCCTTTTTAATTTCGTAAGTAGCAGGTAACGGAAAATTTGCTTGGAAAGTAAGCCTATTCATCCATGCAACACGGTATCGATACTGTTTTAAAATGAAGCTTACGCGTGTCGTTAACGAAATCTTTTTGTATCTACTTTAGCGTTTCTTCTTGTGTTTAAATGCGACGATCAAATGGTATTAGCTGTAAGGAAGGAACGCCATTTTTGGTCGCTGAATCTAATGACGAAAACCGTTTGTTTATCTGGTATTTTGAAGTTAAAAAACACGTCGAACGGACTGATAAAGTCGTTGGAATAGTCTTCGCAGCCGTTTCGCCAGTACAGACGACTAAAAGATAAATAATTCGCTTTGATTTCTCGTACGAAAAAAAATGTTTTTTTGGTTCGTATACTTAACACACAAAAAAGAGTTAATTGACATCGGTTGTAGCCCTATGCTTTACAGACCCCATTTTTTACTGTTATGCAATAAATTTTCCATGCTCCCTTAACTTGTGAATTGGGACTCTCCCGGAAGTGTTTCACTCATGAATAAGCTCTCTGGAACTTAGTATCCTTGTGCATTCGGCGATTCGTCATAATTCTCATTAGTGTCGTTTCTTTGGCAAATTTCCTGAAGAGTGTTGCCATGCGTTGTTAGCAGTGCTTATTTTGGCTCGGCGTGTTTATCGTGAATCTTCTGGCTAACACTACGCGTTGAAAAATACATAAAAGAACGCTTAAGCAATTATTGCACTTCGTCAGTCACGTCGAGATCAAGATTAAACCGACAGTTAGGGCTTTTTTTTTTGCGTAATGTATCTCCGTCTTGATAAGCAGTAGTAAGATAATTATTACAAAGTGGTACTATAGCAGCTGACTTTTGAGTTTAAAAAATACCGTGATCTAAGGTTAATAAATACCAGTATTGGGGTCTCCACTGGCCGCCCCGTGCGGTCAGTGGCGCACGTAGGAATATTTTGTGAGAAGAGGGCGGTACGTGGGGTACAGTGCATAAAGGGGCGCTCTGTACTACTAAAATAACATTTTAAATAACCAGCCAGGGATTCTGGGGGAGCGCTGTAAGCTCACCAGCTGGGTTCGGGAGCTCTGAAAATTAACACATTTTAGAGCATTTATTGACTCCATGGAGCAACTTTCCAGCATGGAGCAACTTTCGGCATTGGGGGGGGGGGGGGAGAGGGGAAATGGCGCAGCTTATCAACATCGTCAGCAGCATTTTAAAATTTTTACAAGATTGAAAATTGTGTGCCTACACGACATGGGGGTGCCAGGCGTTCCTTTCGGGGGGGATTCGTGCCCCTTGTGGGGGGGGGGGGGGGGGGGGGGGGGGGGGGGGGGGG
>JAHWFP010013012.1:14044-30485 GCA_023313725.1 Lithobius niger
ACCCCCGCCCAATGAGGGGCCCCCCCCACCCGGGGGGCGCCGGGTGCCCCTGGGGGGGGTTCCGCGCCCCCCGGGCCCCCCCCCCCCCCCCCCGCCCTCTCATTGCATACACATCTGCATGCGACCAGTTGTTTTAACTAGTGACCGTTTTTAGTTTCGCGGAAAACTCGTGTTAAAAATTAGTTGTACAGGTTTTTACCTAAGAAATATGTGTGAAAAATAACACTACTGCCAATAGTCCAAGCGTCTGTAAATTCGCAAGTAGTAGCATTTAAATGATCTTAAAACGTAGAAAAAGTTTGAGTTCTCAAGCCAAGACCGACTTTGTGGTAGAAATTGCGTATCTTGCCGCCTGGCTCCACGTATTTTTCTGACACGTGTCGGGCACTTAATGCCTGTACCCTGCTTTGGTAAATAAGATTTTGGAAAATACGATTTTTGCAATGTTAAATCAACTGGGCTAGTGCTAGAATGGTAAATCGGCAGCTTCTCTCCCAGACAAGCGATGAATGCAAAGCCAGGTTAGACTACGGAAAATATCTCTCACGTCCTACGGATGTGTACGCATTTATAAGCTTCTGTAAACCTATTTGCGTTTCCCTTTGGACTTAAATGTTAGGCTGCCTCAGAGGGGAATTGAACATGCGACCACTCGGCCAAGGCCATAGGATTATAGCAGCGCTATAAGGCGTCGGTCTGAACCCGAAAGCCAGGTTCAGTTATCCACTTTTAATTTCAAAGGCAAGGAAAATGTTCAAATCCTGTGTTTGTTCATTTTAAGTTTTTCGGACAATCGAAACGGCTGAGAAGACTATTGCAACGACTTTGTCCGTCTGTCCTTCGCTTTTTTCAACTCCAGAACGGTACGAGATAGACGCAAACTGTTTTCGCCAATAGATTCAGCGTCCAAAAATGAATTACAAGGAATGAAATAAAGCCGGAACTCTGACGCGGAAGTGGTTCACAAGTGGCCGGAAGTGGCCGACAAGTGAGGCCATCTTCTATGGAACGGTACCTATAGCGACAAGCGGTTTTCAGCAATAGATTCAGCTTTCAAAAATGAGTTAAAAGGAATTTTTTAAAACCGGAAGTGCGAAGCGTAAGTGGCCGTAAGTGAGCCCGTCATCTATGGAATGGTATACTAGAGAGAAACAAACTATTAGATTCAGCATCCAAAAATTAAATGAAAGGAATAAAAATGAACCGGAGGTATGAAGTCGGTGTAACCCACAGGTTGCCGGAAGTGGCTGGCAAGTGATCTCACCCTCTATGAAACGGTACCAGATAAGAGAGAAACGGTTTTCATCATTAGATTCATCGTCCAAAAATTAGTTTAAAATTTTTTTTGAAACCCGGAAGCGGCCCACAAATAGGCGCATGACCTCAATTGATCTCACCAGCTACGGAATGGTACCAGATGGAGTCAAACGGTTTTCACCATTAGAGTCAGCGTCCAAAAATAAGGTAAAAGGAATTTAAAAAAAAAAACAGGAAGTATGAGGCGGAAGTGGCCCACAAGTGGGCGGAAATGACCTCAAGTGATCTCACCATCTATGGAATGGTACCAGATGGAGTCAACGGTTTTCACCATTAGATTCAGCGTCCAAAAATTAGGTAAAAGGAATTTAAAATAAAAACTGGAAGTATGAGGCGGAAGTGGCCCGAAAGTTGCGGAAGTTATAGAAGACTGGTTGCGATAGGTAGTCGCCGCAGCTGCTTGTTATTAAGCCGAACTAGTTCCTTGTCTTATTCTCATTTATTTTGGAGAGAAATTTCGGTGTTGTTGCAAAGCGTTCCAGACGTCTTGATATGAAAACTTAAGTTCGAAACGTGACTGTAATGGTCGACATTACAGGATTAGTTAAAGTCGACCGACCGTTAGATTCATCAGTCGTGATTCCATGGTGATTCACAGGCCTTGTAGACGACCTTTACTGGTCACGTGAAGCATGATTAAAAAGTTACGAATTACGAATCGACCTTCGAATCAGAAAGGTCGGCGAATCTGCGATCCAAATGTTCCCATGTTTAAATACGAAAAGGTAATAGAAATAGGCTAAAACGTTAAAGTCTTAGGTAATGATATTAAGTTGTCTATTTCCTCGTCTATATCTGCGTATTTCGATATTTTTACTTGTCTATTTAAATGTAACGCAAAAGACGATTGATATCCGTCGCATAAAAACATGCATGGTGTTTGGAGGGGGAGGGGAAGAGCTAGTTAGAATGCGACCTACAATTTTTCATGAAAATCTTCAACATCCTGAAAAAATCTCGGGCTCGCCCCCCCCCCCCCCTTTTTTTTAAAAACAATTGGGGTTGGCATGGCAGGAGAGGGGGGGGAGTGGGGCTTTGGATAAAATAAAATTGTGACTAATAATTCAATTTTTCACGACACTTTCCAAGGTTCTGAAAAAAATCTTGAACTCCTACCCCCCGCCGCCGGGCCCCAGCCTGAGGTACAGAATAATCTGACTCACCCAAAAGTAAGCGTTACTTACAGCTACTAAAGGCTACCTGTGGATGATATTGTACAGCCAAATGATTTCCAAATCTTTGGAAATGCGTCATATTTTCAATGACAGGTTTTATTAACACATGTTCTTGAAAACATTCAAATATCTGGTTTTTAGACTTTTTTTAGAAATGGAACAGCAGAATTTAAGTCTTCAAAACCTTTAAACATTACAAGATGGGGAGGATGGGGCATTTTTGTCCCGTAGAAACCAAGGCAATTTTAGAAATTTTACTTCCTTTTGGGCCACTTGTGATAAAAGCTCGTCCTCTTAGTGTGGATTGTTTTACGGCATTTTCCAGAAATTTCTAATATTTTATGAATACGTATGACACAAAACAAAATTTTATACATTTCGATAAAATCGTAGAATTTTATGACAAGTGAGAACCCTGGGTATCGATATTTCGCCTTTAAAGGTGTCTGTCCACCATTTCGATAGCGTTGCCCGTATTCTAAACACAGCATCCACGTTCCAGGTTTCCGTCATCCAATAGGCTGATGTGGGTCACGTGATCTCGTTTTAGTTATGAAAAATTCGCGGCGATGCAGCGAAGTGTTATTTCTTTTTCTTATTTACCGCCATTTTCTTTATATTGATCGAAGATTCTGCGGTGCTGCATGTAGGAGTTAAAAAGGTGAAAGTTGCGCCTTTAAAGTTTGCCTTTTGTCAAATTTCTCTTAATCTTCCTCGGATTAAATTGCTCATGAAAGTGGACCATTCGGTTGCATTTGGGCCCATGGCGTTACATCCTGGTTTGAGTTAATCAAATGGTCAAATTACAGGTCCGTCTGCATCTCGAATCACGGCCGAACCACGCGATCGGCCGGTGACAGTAATATATCTCTGTCTGACAGATGGCTGGAGAACGGGTGGTGTGAATGTGTCGGCAATAGAGCAGTGACATTTGCCGCCATTTTGGCACCTGTATGGGTTTTGGAGGGCATAACTACAAGGTGCACTACATAAAAATGGAGGGAAATACAACGTAAGAGCGGATTTCTTAGGCTTAAAATAACGTTGTTTTCTCCCAACAACAAAAATCGCGCGTTTTAGGTCTAAGAAATCACTCTTCACAGCATCGGCTTCAGTATGACGCCCTTCTGTTTCTCTCCGCAGTGCCCCTTGCAGCTAACCCATTAAGGCTCCAGCATAGAGTTATATACAATAATACTACGTCGTGTCACTACTCTATAGAAGCGGCAATTTCAGATTTGAGACGTAACTGTGGAAGTCTTCCAACGCGGTTTCCTGTTACGTAAACGATCAATTGAGATGATCTTTCAAAATAGCGACGTCTTGATATACTAAAATCACAATCTGTTTCTTCCTCCAAATTGCGCCCAATTGATGTCATCTATTAAGATCATTCTTTGACTGCTTTTCTCAGATGTATTATTGACGTATTATTCTGTTGATGAGAGAGAGAAAAGCTTGGAAGAAAGGAGATGATTGAGTTCTACTTAAGACCACAAATAAAAGTGCTTATTAAGACACAAAGGCCACAAAGATTAAGCCTACAATACGTGGCGTACAGAATTTTGTAAGAAAAAGACTACTTTAGGGCGATTCTTCTGCCAATAGGATGGCACAGAATTATACTCAAATTCAAATGTCATTAGTAATACCCAAATTAACCAAACAAATAACAAGATTTTGTACTTTAACTCCTCCTTTAAGAGGGGGAACAAGATTTTGTGCTGTAACTCATTTTATATTTACATTTAGGAGGGGGGGGGCCACAACTCCTTTCAGATTTAGGAGGGGGAAACAAGATTTTGTGTTTAAGTCCTTTTGGATTTAGGAGGATGGGACAAGATATTGTGTTTTAACCCCACCTAGATTTTGGAGGGGAGAACAAGATTTTGTTTTCAAAGTCCTTTTAGATTTAGAAGGGGGGAACAAGATTTTATGTTTTAGATCCTTTTAGATTTAGGAAGCAGGAAGAAGAATTTGTGCTTTAACATTAAATATTTACATTTAGAAGGGGGTGGGGAGGAACAACTCCTTTTAGATTTAGGTGGGGGAACACGATTTTGTGTTTTAGCTCCATTTAGATTTAGGTTGAGGGAACAAGATTTTGTGTTTTTAACTCATTTTCGATTTATATTTAGGATGGGGCAAACAAGATTTTGTGTTTTAACTCCTTTTAGATATAGGAGGAGGGGACAAGATTTTGCGTTTTAAGTAAATTTCGATTTAGATTTTGGAGGGGGGGGGAGAAACGAGATTTTGTGCATATAGGCCGACCGCGCACTGAGCGACCTGGCCGCGCGGCCAGGTCGCTGCAGCCAATGAGAATGATTACCGTTTATGTAAAACCACGCACTAATCATTTTCATGGGCTGCAGCAACCTGGTCGCGCGGCCAAGTCGCTCAGTGCGCGGGCGGTCTTAGATTTAGGAGGGGACAAGGTGACGAAGATTTTGTATTTTAACTAACCACTTTTAGATTTAGGAGGGGGTTGGGGGAAAGCAAGTTTCGTAGCCTTGGTCCTTGGGAGGAGGAATCCACGGCGCCTCCTGACATTTCGGTGATGTACAAGTTGTAGCTGCTTGACCATTACAAAAAAAAAAAAAACACACAAAAAACTTTCTGCCCACTAGCACTCCAAGTAGCCAAAACGAGAAACGGGTTTCGTTTACCAACCCCACGCGATGGCTGCCCAACCCTTTGCTGGCTTGCCTGCACGTGCCTTGGCTACAATATTTGTCCTTGGTTCTCCAATTCCAGTCGGTGGTAGGTAATTGAAGTACTTCCTCCTACTCTCCCTGCTCCGGCCGGCCGAGTCGAGCCACTCTCTGACATTCGAGTGAGCGCGGAAGAGCAGACGAGATGCCATGACGATCCAACGGACGACCACAAAATGGTAGAAAAGGGTTTTGCAAGGCCTACGGTAATGTATTTGCAAAAAAAATTGTTAATCTTTTTGTGGGCTTGTTGTTCAGTTTCTTGTGTTTGGAAATCGTGGAATGAGTTTTCGCTACAAAAAACGAGATTTTGCGTGCACTTGGTTCCTCTTCAACAAGAGAAGAGTTTGTGACTTGACCTATCCCTCTTCTCGTTCAAGTCATTTTGTAATATTAGAATAGAATAAGTCGGTCAGTAAGCTTTAAAGCTCTTTGAAGGCCCAATCAGAGATGGTGAGGGAAGGAACCACCATCTTGTCAGTTGTTTTTTTGCCGAATGAGGGAGGAAACCCTCTTGCAACGGGCGGGAAACATCCGGAGAAAAACCCGTACATGTATACACTTCCCTTCACCAGGATCGAACCCGGGTGTATAAGAAGACAGAGAGATGAACAGCCGGGACGAAGACGTGCACCTGTGTTGTCATGTCGTTTTCTTTTGTCATGTGTCAATTGTGTCATGCCATTTTCTTTTGTATATATCCAACAACAAAGATAGGCTGCAAGACACAGTTTGTAACACTTGGGAAAGAACAGAAAAGAAAAACACTGATTGGGATTGGGATTCGAACCCCCCCCCGCCCCCCCGTTTATTAGACGAGAAAGTCTTGGGTTCGAGGCCCAGTAGGTACAGTTTTCTTTCTTGCTCACATTAGTGTGTTTTTAATCTTGCAAAACTAGTCTTTAAATGCTGATTTTCGGCTTCGTTTAACTCTACTCTGATTTATTGTTTACGATCATACATTTTTTTGGTTTTTATAAAAGTTTGCGTGTATTATAAGTTTTTGAGACAATTATTTAGCGACTAGGCTTGGGTCTTAAATTCCAAACAGAAAAATAGTCAATTTGAAGCGAGACTTCAAATTCGCTCCAATATAGGATTGAGTTGAGTTTTGACATATTTTGCACCCTATCTTGCATCTTGAATCAAAATATGCTCTGTCCGGTCAGGGCTAAAGGGTTCATTTAATCCCATTATCTCGCGAGCTGGATGCGAGTTGTGAGGCTTAGTTCAATAGGTAGGCTGTACAGGGCGAGTCAAAAGTATCGACCCGGTTGCTTTGGCGGCCGCATGATTTGGTTTAGCCACCAAACAGCCATCGATCGTTGGTCACCAACGACGGGACTACGTATTGAGATCATCAAGGGGTGCCCCCCCCCCCCCTACTTGCCGCCCTTACATAAATCCACTTCCGGTTCTTTTAGGAGTAAGGCATTGGTCCCAATTTGAGATACGTGCGGGCAGTCTATTACGATGAATGCCGAAAACAGCATGTAAATCGGTCCACAATAGCATGAGCTATGGCCAAAATACATTAATACAAATGTTGGTTTCACTGCATAAAATAATTTCATGAAGCAGTTGTGTGAATTGGTTACTTGCGTGTAATAATTTCAGTGCAGGGAATAGCAAACGTAATGAAATTAACAAGGGTTCGGCTAGCACATGTTTGTGCAGATGTTTGTAGCTTATACACGTGACAAACTGGTGTCCGACCTTGAACTGCATGTCGAGGTGCGAGCAAAAGTTTCAACACATGTGCTGTCTTCCCGGGAATCAGTGAGCAAGCAAGAAAGAAGTCCTATCTGTGGCCACTTTGGGGGACTATAGGTATTGAGATCGAACAGGTTGCCCCCCCCCCCCCCCCTTAAATAAAATTTTCACTTCCAGTTCCTTTCGGCGTCGAATGCCAGTGTGTTACAAACATATGCTACTGTACGTACACCTCATCAACGTCGTTACGTTTGCGATACCTTACTGCAATTATTAAATGCAATAAACCGATTTCCGTAACCGCTCAGCGTAATGTTATGCAGTGAAGCCAGGATTTTTACTAATATTTTCTTGTCGTAGCTCATGATATTGTGGAACGATTTACATGCCGTTTTCTGCATTCACCATGGTTTGACTGGCCACACGTTATCTCCAATTGGGACCAATGCCCTATTCCCAAAGGAACCGGAAGTGGGAAAATTTATTTAAGGAGGAGCTGGGTGCGGGGACATCCCTGGTCATCTCAATAAATAGCCCCCTCCGTGGGGACCAATAATCGATGGTTGTTTGATATGGCTAAACCAAAACCAAATCATGGTGGATACCAAATCAACTGGGTCGATACTTTAGACTCGCCCTGAACTTGTTGGATTGGCTGCCCAACCCAAAGACCCGGTTTCAATTCCTGGACCCACCATGGAACGTGTTTTTTTTTCGTAATTGCTGCTCATTTGTCATTCTGATCTGTTCACAATGTTGGCTCCATCGTGTTTCGTTGAACAGACAGAAAGGACTTCCACCTATTATCTGTTCGACCGTAATGCCTCGTGAAAGTCAGTAGTTCTGATTGACTGTAGTGACATGATATTAGGGCGCGTTTATGCGACGATTCGCCTTTGCATTCTCGCGGCTAGAATTTAATCGGGATGGCAAAAGGGTCGTTACCATGGTAACAACGAGACTGGATTAGCTAAATCCGACATCGCTTAAAAAAATGCTTGCATTCTCATAATCCGTGACAACACAATAACGATTTCTTTCTGACGAAACAATTTTCCTACTCGCTTCTGAACTCGCATTATGGAATGTTTTCGTTGCGAGACGGCAGAGCTAAACCAGCCGCCATCTTGGAAATTCCGAAGATTTCTAGTTTCTAAGTGTGAGAATGCAAAGACGACTTGTTGCTTAAACGCGTCCTTATGCAGGCAAGGGTGCACTCGGCAAACTATGAAGAACACAAGCACCTTCATCTGCGAAAATGAATTGGGAGAAGTTCTGCCGAAGAAAAAATTGTCGGTGGCCTCCGAATTCTCGCTGTTAAAGGTTTAAAAAAAGTTGACTCGATAAACCCAAAATAACCGCCACTTTGAAGTTTTAGACTTGTGGCAATATTGCGTTATGTAATTGCACTGGAAAGTCACATGAAAAAGGATAAAATAAATGGCGGATTTTAAAGTTTTTATTTTAAAACTTTGGTAGGCTATTGGTGACCCTTGCGTTTCTATTTTGCTCTTTATCTGGAGTAAATAAACATTTTTATTTATTTATTTAATTTGAAGTCAAATTATAATCTTTATAACGTACTGCGTTGTCGTTCCCCCCCCCCACTTCCCCCAGAAACAGACTAACAGATGGAACGAATCCACATTTACTGGTGCTTGCTTCGTTTTTTGAACGTTGGCTTTCCTGCGTTATTTGATATTTTTCTATGCTCTGTTAAAACTACGTAGATGTAGCAAACACACTTTTAATTCTATGATCTTGTCTGAAACACGAAGAGGTTAGGGTAAAGGGTTGAACCTCGTCATGAAAGCTGAATTGTAGTGCAATGTTATGCATATTCATGTATAACGCCTACACGTTTAGGATTTGCGAGATGCTTTAGAGCCATCAGTAAGAGCTCCTCTGATGGCTCTAAATCATCTTTTAAATTCTAAACGCTCTGGTTTAACCAGATGACCACTGACACAAACAGTTTTCATGGAAACTCTGAAGACCTGGACGAAAAACTAGCGTGCAACCAACCAGCTACTCAAGAGTGCATGATTTTTGCTGTTATGACAATTTTGGGTTTAAACTTAACGAATGGGCAAATGTTGCAGTTCTTGGCATGTTGTGTTTTGTTCCAGACTAAAAAAAAAAAAAATTAAAATTCCGTAAATGTAATAAATAAATATCCACGAATTACTGTAAATTATATAAAGGAAAGAAGAAAACAAGCCCAAACAGCGAAAATCAAACACTAGAAATAATGGAACAACAGTAAGCCTCTTTATGCACTTACGTTTCGTCGGAGTGGCATGACCCGGATTCGAACTACGGATTCGACTACGGCCACTCGTCAACTGGCATAAAAATGACTCACTGAACTCGTTATTAAGGTCCCATCAGCGACCAGGGCTCTATTCGACCGAGAATTTTTTAGGCCATAGGAAATGGGGAAGGAATAAAGGCTTTAAAACGGCTTCGTTGAACCTTTGTATTTATTTTTGTATTCATTCTCCATTGCCTATGGCCACAAGCATTCTCGGTGGAATGGAGCCCTGGTCACTGAAATGACCTTCAGTGAGTCATCTTTATGCCAGTGGAGGAGTGGATGTAGTGATAAAGGATAAGCTGGGTCAGTGATCCGGGGACAAATTGCGTTGCCAGTTCGAATCCGGGCCATGCCACTCCAACGAAACGTAAGTGCATAAAGGTGGCTTAATGTACTACGTTATTTCTAGTGTACGATTTTCACTGTTTGGCTTATTTTTCCTCTTTCCTTTAAATGTTGTAATGTTCATTGAGGTTCTTTTAAATAAAGTTTAAAACTTGAACGCGAGTAGAATTGTAGCCTCTCCGAGAAGTACTGAAACAATCAACTTTTTCGAGTTATATTTTAAAGATTTGTTTTTGTCTACCTATGGAGGTTGTGTGTTCGAGTTGTTTTGACTTAAAAATCGTCTAGCATTTTAGGATTACTTGTTTTTCGTGCATGCGACTTAAGATCTGCAGGCGGTGATTTAGCGACTCGGAAAATGTTTGTGAAGCTGAAGCCTGTGCACAAAATTGTGTAAACAATAGAGCAGTGACACGATGTAGTATTATTGTATATAACTATGCTGGAGCGTTAATGGGTTAGCTGCAAGGGGCACTGCAGAGAGAAACAGAAGGGCGTCATACTGAAGCCGATGCTGTGAAGAGTTGATTTCTTAGACCTAAACCGCGCGATTTTTGTTTTGGAGAAAACAACGTTATTTTATGCCTAAGAAATCCGCTCTTCCGTTGTTTTTCCCTCCATTTTTATGTAGTGCACCTTGTAGTTATGCCCTCCAAAACCCATACTGGTGCCAATATGGCGGCAAATGTCACTGCTCTATAATACAATGGAAGTTCTACGGGAGTTCTATTACGCCACACCCAACCTGTTAACATGGTACATGGCCCAGTATGTTTATACATGCCTTTTTGCACATGCCAATTTTGTACTATTTTTTTTTAAACTAATTTGCCTTAAGAGTGAAAGCAGTCTGCAGTGTAAACATTTCAGTTTTGGGATGGCTAAACTCAAACATAAGCCCAATGCTGACTGTGTAGGAATACTGCGGCATACACTCTTATATGGTTTATGACGAATTCATTACACATTTAACCATTTCTACAACCACAAACTCTCATGGCAAGTATTCGTGAAGAATAAGGTGAAAAGGTTCGTGACGAAAAGTTCTAAAATCTAAACGAATAAGGTGAAAGTAAAAGTGTCGGTTTCCCTTTGGACTTTCAGTATGACACTACCCGAACAATTTCATTTGAATTGAGAATAATGCATATTCCAGAACATTTAAAACTGCCTCGTTATTTATTTATTTTTGTTCTGACTCTTTTAATTTGTTTGTTATGTTTAGTTGGATGCCATCCTACGCATGGCGGTGGAGGTGCTGAAACCGAAGATGGCCAGCATTCAGCGCCTCTTGAGCAGCAAGGAACTGCAACTGCTAAGCGTCGAGCAAGTTCCACCCGACTGCCGCGAAGTAGCCATCTTGAGCGGCTACCGTCCCGTCACCAACACACCCTTCCAGTGCCTAGTGAGCGTTTTCAATGCCACCAACGAAACCCTCAACTTCTGGACACACTTCATTCCGACGTGGTATTTTGTGTGGAAGTTCAGCGAATACGCCGAAATTCACAACTTCTGGAACGATGTTTACACGTGGTCGTTGCTGTCCTTCATGATCATCTGCTGTATTTACCCATTTGCGAGTTGCGTCGCTCACGCCTTCAGCAGTCTGTCCGACAATGCTCGCCACATTTGTTACTTCCTCGACTATGGTGCTCTGAGTCTGTACAGCTATGGCGCTGTGCTCCTTTTTGGTGCCTATTCTCTACCAGACAGCTTCCTGGAAAATGGAATGGCTGACATATACATGGCCATTGGCCTCTTCAATGCGACACTTAGTACGTTTATGGCGTGTAGTTCCCGTTTTGTGATTTCCGTCCCTGTAGCACAGCGGCTGCGTGTACTCTCCTTTATGCTTCCATACGTGTGGGGTATTTTCCCACTCATGTACCGCTTCGTGTACTGCGATGCCAGCAGTGCCAGCATTTCGGCATGCTTGTCTCCATCCCTTCAACATCATGCCCAACACATACTTTGCTCGTGCCTCGGAGCTTTAGTGTATGCCTCCCACTTTCCGGAACGTTTTGCACCAGGAAAGTTCGACATTATTGGGCACAGCCACCAGTTTTTACATGTGTTTGCAGTGCTGTGCAGCAACGAGCAGATCACCGCTGCACTCTTAGATATGACCTTTCGACGACCAACGCTCATTCAAAGAGGTTGGCATCTTTCCCCGTACTGGAGCTGGGCTTCGGTTCTGTTCCTTTTTGTAGTAGATTGTATCATAATTGCCGTGTTTATCTATCACATTCTTAAGAAGAATCGTAACGAGAATTTGAAAAAGAAGACTGACGATAGATAAGCTAATGAGCCTCGAAAACACGTGGGGTAAACTTCTTAGTAACTGACATGGCACAAAATCAAGGTAAGCTGGTGAAATTTACACTAAAGTGTTTGAAAATACGCTGAGCTACGAGAATCTATGACCTAACATGATGGATCTTTTTTCTTCCGCTGCAGATGGGAAGTGCTTCGGGGGGGAAAACAGAATCAAGAAAGGATAAAAAGAAAGACAGTTTCTGCTACAAATCGATTGGAGTGTATATTTGGGTAGAGTAAGTGGGTAACCAGTGTTACAACAATACAACATGGTACAGGTTGCACTGCAGAAACATTATGTAAATAAGTTGGGTGTCCATTAAGTAAGTGAGCACTTTTGAGAATACTTTAAAAAAAGTGATAATTTAAAGAGCTAACAGATTTTACCAATAAAATCAATGGTGTTTTTCACAGCATGTGTCTGGTTAAGTTTGGCAGTCCACGTGGTACGCTCCAAACTTACTGGTTAATGCGTTCCGTGGTATTCCAATTTTTTAAGAAGTAACAGTCATTAAGATAAGTTCATGGCGCAGTTCAGAACTTTAACTGATTAACAGGATTAATTAGACAAAATCGGCAGTGCCATTATGTTTTGGTAATATACGACTTACATTTAAAAAACTGGGCAGACGTAGAACATGAATTAGACTGTTACCGAGTGACAGACCATGCCTATGCAAAATATCGTTCTTATTGTTGGTTAAGTTGTGAAGTTTTTTAATGAAAAATCCCGAAAGTGTGTCCTGACTTTACGGACACCCTTCAGTACTGAATCTGTTAACCAGGAGTTTGTTTTTGGTTAAGGGGAGGGGGGTTGAATGGGTGTGCAGTAACCTGTTAACATAGTTGTTCAGAGGGTCGGATATATACTCATTTGAAGAAAAGCACTCGAAGATCGTAGTGTGGTATTGTCCCACAACTTGCCTTTGGAATTAAATGTCACATAGCCGGCATGTGACATGTAACTCTAAACGTTTTTCTGGGTTGTGGGACACTTCTGTGTTAAGTTCTGCTAGTGCACTTCTTCATATGAATGCATTTCTTGCCTGCTGAACAACTTGACGTTAATAGATTGCTGCACACACACTTTCAACCTGAGGAGATGAAATTAACGAGGATATGGAAACCATCCTGATTTGATCGATCGTACGCAACATTTGTTGAGCAGAAAATAATGGCAACCGTCCTCATTAATTACCGATTTGATCAATCGTATGCAACATTTCTTGAGCAGAAAACAACAGATGCAGCACCCAACATCAGCGAAAACCAACACATCATCACAGGTTTACGAACTCGTCAGTTGTGCCCGATTCTGTACTTGATGTGCCCTTGCCCCTAGTTTTTCTGATTCTTTTTTCACAAGCGGTGCAGATTAAAACTGTAATCTAGGTTTTCAAATTGATTTTTTCTACATTGTTTGTAGCTTTCAGTTATGTTGGACAGTCATATTATTTGGAAAAAAAGAGGTGTCGCTTCCAATTATTGTTGAAACTGAATATTTTAATTTTTTTGTTGTTGATCCTACTTGATCATTAATGTGTACAAATAAATGTATATAGTTTTGTGGGCAAATCAAAAATATTTGATAATAATAATAAAACATGAGAATTTTTTCTTATGTTTACTTTTTTGACTTCGAGGGTTTTCAGACTTGAGCAAAAAATTAAAACTCTGAAACCTTTTTTTGTCTATTTGGTTCAAGCAACGAAGAAATGTTGCCAGATTTTAAGAATTCCGTGAAGGAAGTGAAATTTGAATAAAAATGTGTAAATATTATAACAATGTTGAGCTAAGAGAATTTAGTTGTGTTCTGTATGAATAACTGGTGCACAGCCGAATCTAAGTGTCAAAGGGCAGATTTTTAAAAAATACTGCCAATACTTATTTTCCGTTGTCTGAATACCTCTTTGTAGCAATATGTATTTGTAACTTTTGAAGAAACTGTAAGTTGGAATTATTCTACGGAGCGGCACTTTCATTGTTGAATCTAAGGATTAACTGATTTTTTCTTTTGAAGTTTCTTGATTTTACTCTGCATTGCTTCGAATCGTTGGAATAGGCTATTCCCAGTGTTTGAATTCACCATTTGCCTTTCTGTAGATTCGAAACAAGACTCAAATTAAGTCTTGTTGTTGTTCTTCTGACATCCACCCTCACAGTTTTGCTTTAACCTCTACCTCTGCAGTTAACAGGGATCTACCGTACTGTTATTTACATTGGCATTGATATCTGCAGATACTAATACTACTACGTTTTGGTTTTGATTGTTGATAAAACTAAAATACACTTTTGATTCATTGATAAAACTGCAGCAAGGAATTCCACTTAAGTACTTAAACCACTATGTTTCACTCTTAGAGTAGGACCATTTTTAAGCAGTTTTGTTTAAAAGTGCAAAAAAATGTTTCTTTTATGGAGTTCTTGACATTCCGTGGTGTGTTTAATTCTCATACCTGTCAAGAAAAGTCAAGATGATCTAGAAGAGTGCGACACGTAGACCAAGACAATAAAACTGTGAAGGCGGACGCTGGAACAATCTCAACAAGGCAGTTCTATTAGTGTCTTGTGTTGTCATGAGAAAAGTAGAAGTTAAGCTTCCAGTGCTGATGTGGGTCTTCCAACAACCATGATTCGGTTTTGCTAATAGGCGTAATCTGAGGACGGCTGCAGATTTTGCGACTTGGGTCATTCCTCAGTAAGGGGTTGGTATAGCTGGCTAATTAAATTGTGTGGTATGCCCGACGGGATGATTAGCAAATTACTACCTTTTCTTTTGTGGGCAGTTGTACCAAAACAAGGTCAAGAATTTGACCTAATCGATTCCTAACAGATTACGGACACTGGTAATGCACCTACTGGATTACTGACTGATGGAGGGCAAACTGGTCTGTCTGTTAGGAATTTCGTAGGTAAAACGTTGATTGGCATAACCGCTTTCTTTTTCACTGTGGCGTTTGTACAAAGGCATTTCATGTTTTTTATTTTAATTTTTTATTTTTATTTCGGAGAGTGTATAAGATTAAGGGTAGGAATCGAAAGCGAATGGTTACGATTAAGGCTGTGAACAATTTTCATTTTTTTAAGGGGTATAATGGCAGTGAAGTGCAATTACAATGATCATTCTAATTTGAATTGTGGGTTTGATTTAGACACTAACATGAGTATTCCAGAAATCCACTCAAGTGTGAGTGGGGCTAAATACGAGTGTAAGGGTAAAAAAGCATCTATAGAAATACCCTCAGATGTTAGCACACACTCACATTCGCTTTTGCAGCTGTCCTAAAATTGTTGACCCTTACCTTAGATGTTTGCACTCACATTTACCCTCTCACACTCACACTTGAGTGGATTTCTGGAATACGGCTGTAAGTAACTTGGTAAACTTGATAGCAACATTTTGCTGTTTAAAAACTCAATTTTTCTCTGCCACCTACTACGATTCACACTATTTTCAACGTTAAACAATGGCAACTATAAAATTATACTGTCAACATAAAACTTTTTCATGAAGCTGATCGCAAGTTTTATTTAGGATACAGATGGTTTTATCTGCATCCTAAATAAAATGCATGATCAGCTTCATAAAAAAGTTTTTAATTTGACAGTACCATTTTATAGTCGCTATTGTTTAACATTGAAATAAGCGTGATTCGCTGTTTTCAACACTGATCCATTCTGTCCTCAGGTGTACTCCCCCGCATTACTTCCTGTGATGAAGTGTCCATGTGTGCTTTTACTAAACGATGTGTCGTCGTACGTGGAGGCTCTGCCTCTTAACGGAACTAGTCCGGAAGGGAGTTAAACGGTGAAGGTATGATACTCCTTCTGATGTCACGACATAAAAGCATTTGTGTACGTTTCAGCTTATACTTTGTCCTTTCACTTTTCCATTGTCCGTTTAAATCTATGAGGATAATTCATTTTTTTGTTAACTCATGAGTAATATATGCATTTTAAAATGTAATTACATATTCTTTTGGGGAAGGTATTGGTGCGAACAAATGGTAGCTAGTCAAAATGTGTGCTAAATTTCCTGTTGTTCCAAGATGTCATGTACAGTTACTGTCACTATCATCATAAACCTCAGGAGCTTTCGGCTTAATCAAATTACATAGCGTAGGTTTTGTTTATTTTATTTTGTTAAGCATAATTTGGTTGCAATACTATGGGTCTACTGAATATCACGAAGTTGTGCAGCCTAGCTGAGTCAGTGACGAGTACATATGATTTGTTCAGTAGAAGATATTGTGCAGTGCTGTAGGATATGAAGAAACAGAAAGATTGCATTGCTATGTGGGCTCATACAACAGAGCGAAATGAAACAAATAATTTAACTTCAATGTTTGGGTTGCACAATAATGAAGAACTATATTAGGAAAAAAGTATGTATATTTATAAACGCAGGCTGATTAATAACTGCTCTTCGTTAATAACTGCAATGCATCCTCTTCAATAGAAAATTAGCAACTTAATTAGAATTTCTGATTAGAATTGTATATTGTAAAAATGTTGTGTGGCGATTTCCTTTTGAACAATTCTCC
>JAHWFP010013013.1:20744-43961 GCA_023313725.1 Lithobius niger
CTTCTTACAGACCCGGGTTCGATCCTGGTGATGGGAAGTGTATATGTACGGATTTTTCGCCGGTTGTTTCCTGCCCGTTGCACGAGGGTTTCCTCCGGGTACTCCGGTCTCCTACCTCATGCGGCGAAAAACAACTGTCCTGATGGTGGTATCTCTTCCACTTAACATCTGCTGCTTGGGAATTTGGGTGGGTGGATGCCTCGTGCATCGTCTCTGTATTATTTACTTATTATTTATTTTTCGGAGGGCACTGGGGCCGAACTTCCAATTCGTCCAACCCCATTCCTCCGCCACTGAGTACAATTCAAGGAAGGTTAAAGTTAACAATCAGTCTCGTCCAGATTTATTTTCAGGATCAGTACTAAAGTGAGCTCAGACCTCAGTCGTCATTGTAATGTTTCGTAGTAATATAGGTGGGCAACTTCCTTTAGGGATACAGAAAGAGCTGCTGACTTGCAAATTGTTGTTTTTTTTCCCCAGGGGAACGCTCCTTTACGAATACTGCGAAATTTTTAATCTCGAAACGTAGACGTATAATTACGACATAAGTTACACCTGTATTATCATGGCGTAAATAAAGTACAGTGTCAACGAACCGTAATCTCATCGTAAATCATCTTTGGTGTCGATTTGATGATTAAAAGGGGGCTTCCGATTTACATTTATTTACGTTTACATTTGCATTAATTAAAATTTACATTTACACAAATAGCTATTCGCCTTAAAGGCACATAAATTCTCCATGTATGTCGTGCGACCCGTTGAGAATAGCGTTTGCAACATTTACACAGGTTAGAGTTAATATCGCAAAATCATCTCCCACGAAAGAAAAACAAGAAAATGACTGTGTTGCCAACATTTACATATGTTTGAACTAATGTCGCAAAAATGAGTCGTACACGAAAATCAACATGGTTGGTTGTCGAGCAGGGAAGCTTGGCCAAGCAGGGAAGTGCCGGGCAGCGAATGTAACATTGGAAATGCCTCTGACTGTACCTTTAAGCGTGGCGATTTGGTTGTGGCTTTTTAAAAATGTATAGTAAGTGTTTATTAAATCAGTAAAAAACAATTTAAGCGGCATTTTGTTAGTATAATGGCATTTTGCCTAGTGGCATTCTGTCGTGGATTCACAAACGGCGCGTCAAAGCTTCACTGACGTATTTCCTTCTCGTGAGGTACCGCGGGAAGCGCACCAGTTTGAGCCAAGATTGTATGGTACGTACAGTACGTTATGTGCTGCGTTGAACTCTTCGAGTTCGACCGACAGCTGGTAGCATATTCTAGTCTTGTATAGGCTTACATCCTGTGCGAGTTAGGTGTGCATTTACGCTCTACGTAGAACGAAGAAAAAGTTTTTGACCCAGGCGTCCCCGTTGGGTAGGTTTCCATCGCCAGTCTGTCACAGCCCGCCCCCCCCCCCCAAAACCTGGCCCCAAAACGGTTAACATCACTTAAAAATCCCACTTAAAATCGGCGCCCGTATACGCGGTTTGAGGACCATTCGCTTGAGTGGCCGTGGGAAAGAGGGTCGTTTACGAACAAGGCAAAAATGTATTTCGTGCACGCAATTCACTATCTATGTTTAGAATTTTCCCTTTGTAGTGTTTTAAACGGTCGTCAATGTCATCTCGATAGGGAGGGTGTGTTAGGGAGGGGGTGGAGGGGACGGTTGGGTTTGCAGGGACCCCACGTCGACCATCCGTAATTTCAGAAACAAAGAAAGCCAAGATTTATGGGATAAAGAACGTTACTTTCACCAACTGTAAGCGTATAACTACGTTGTCAAGGTCAGAATTTCTCGGCCGAAACAAGACTTCCACACAACATTATTCCTTCGGAAGAAATGTTAAAAATAAAATAAGTTTTTACGTTCCAAAAGAAAGTATACGAGGGTTAGGAAATAAGACCATTGACAATCTACATCATTAAAATCATATGATGTGCGTGCATGCTTGCACCTCTACTCCTCCGGAACCAAGGCACCTAAAAAGACGGGAGCAAAACCAAATGAAAGATAATTAAATTTCGCTTTTGATAGGACTATTTTCATCGCTATAACCTAATTTTATGACCCTCAAACAAGCGAAAAACTCCGAAAAAATAACGTCAAAGTTTTTTAATCCTCACTAGCGGAGTCGCTCGCTTCGCTCGCTCATTCCGCGTCGTCTCGCTGCGCTCGAGGAGATTTCTTGCTGCAACACTTATGATACTAACAGATCTTCCACATAAAAAACGATCAAGCAAACTATTAGAGTATAGTATGCGATATCGGTTATCTCAAGAGAAGGTCAATATTATTTTTTTACGTCCCAAGGAGTCAAGCAATTTATCAGAGAAGGCTGTTTCTGATGACAAACGCTGAATTTCGTTCGCTTCGCTCACTCAATCAGCACAAACATTTCCTCAGAAACGTTACTAAATCAATGTAACCACCAACAACCGCACATCACTTTAAATTGTGTTAGTATACACTTTACGTGTTTTCTTGTTTTACTTATTTTAAGAATATTGTTCTTTACGCCCTGCTCAGTACAGTTTTTTCCATGGGCGTCTTTCTTATCACTTCACTTTCTGACGATCCCTCACTTGGAGAAACATCTGCAGCACATCAGATGTAATTTCCTACGAAGGTGAGAGATGAAAGATTGATAAAGCAAAGCAAGACACACATTTAAAAGGTTTACTTTACGTGAAAATCGCTCGCGTTGCTCGTTCAATCCACGCACCTCCGTGCTTCAGAAACACGAATGTTTGACACCATTTTAAAACCAAATCTATTGTTTTGATTTTTCCCTGCATCAAGTCAGTTAGTATAAAACCATTTTTAAGATGTATATGTGGTGTGTTTCAAAATACGTCGTCCGTGTATACCCTTTTCCAGATCATCTCTCTTTGCTCAAGGAGGTTTTCATGAACAAACTATGACGCCATGAACAAACATGAAGAGGGTTTAAAAAACGAACTTTGACGTTAGTTTTTCAGGTTCTTTCGCTTATTTGAGGGTCATAATATCAAGTTACAGCGATGAAAATAGGCCTATAAAAGCGAAATTTAATTATCTTTTATTTGGTCCTACTCCCATCTTTGTAGGTGCTTTGGTTCCGGAGGAGTAGAGGTACAAACACGCACGCACGCACGTATATCATGTGATTTTAATGACGTAGATGGTGTTCGTTCATGATGGCTTACATGCCTTTTTCTAATATCTGTTCCTTTAAGGCTTTAAGTTTTTTAAGGCTTACATCCGTATTTTATACACTTAAGCGTTTTTTAATACTAATATCCCGTATTTTTTTTCTTGTTTCAGCAAGAATAACACAGAAAAGAACACTGTAATCACCTTAAAATAACTGTTATAAGAACGTCTTTTCCATGGCTGATTCGTTTTATACTGCTAAGAGTGACATTTGCACCCAATTTCAGATTTTTAGCTTGATCTATAAGAATTTGTTGCCCAAACCCCTGGGAGGCATCATAGGGAGGGGGGGGGGGGGTTCTGGGGCGGGGGCACTGAAGGCACTTTGGGGTATTTCATAGGGGTCCATGGCTGGTTTTACTGTTCAGAAAGACTTGTGCACCACATTTATGATTTCTGCAAAATTTCTGCAAAAATGTATTACTCCACTTAATTATTTCTGCCCAGTGCTCTACAATAATAATTGCTTTGCTGACGAGAATACTGCAGTCGCATCAAAATCGTGTTCAAAAGGCCCTGTTCGGTGTTAATACGTATATTTTAAGCTATACAAATTGAAAATCGGTTCATTGGTTCGATCTCTTGGTAAGAGCAAACTTTACTAGCCCGTTTGGCGTTCCGTGTCAAGAATATTGTAGTTACATTAAAATAGCATGCGAAAGACCCTAGGCCTTGTCCATACCTACGTTTTAAGCTATAGAACTCTAAAATCGGTTCAGCGGTTCGACCTCCAAGTGAGGGCAAAGAGTACATTAATGATTTCTGCCCAGTGCTCTGCAATAATAATTGCTCTGCCGACTAGAATACTGCAGTCACATCAAAATCGGGTTCAAAAGGCTCTAGTCGGTGTTAATACCTACATTTTAAGAAAAAGAGGAAAAAGAAATGGCCTGACTGGACGCCGAAGGATTTGATTGTTGTCATTCAAATTTGTAATGCAGTGAAATAGTTGCGACACGACCCCAAATACCGAATTTCGTTGGTCTATGTCAATTCTTGCCGAAACTGTAGGAGCTCAAAGTTTGACGTTTAACATGGAAGTTCATGCTGAGGCTTACATAAGGACCTAAACGAGCATATAATGACTCTTTTAACTTTTATGGAAATCAAAGCAGGAACTAAAAAATCAGTACAAAGACGTGGGGTTAAGGATGGAAAAGTGCAAGTTAGGAAAAACGAAAGTGAAAATCATGTGTTTGTCATAAAAAGTGAGGCAGAAAGCAACTTTTTGCCAATTGTTGTGTGTTTACACGTAAACGTACGTAGTTGAAGGAAAAATTGGGAACATTCAGTTACTGCACTAAAAAATAGTGGAACTTGTTGGGATGTGATCATATTAACTGAAATTAATATAAGCACAAATGAAATTAATTATTATAATTTATGTAAATGCACAAAATATCATGTGTGCAGACAGAAGCAAAGAAGAGGAGGGAATTTAGTTTTCCTTGGCGAAAACGACTCACTGGATGTGAAGGTAAAAAATATAACATATGTGTCATTGTGTCTGCTATAGAAAACCATCATATGACAGTTGAATATACGTTGAAGAAATAAAATTTATTAAACATAAAAATCAGCTTAAAACTACTACGGTAATAAAACATTTTTCGGAAACTTTAATTTTAATATACTCCGTGATACATAAAATGAATATGAAAAAAAGTGATTTTATTAAGTTTGAGAACACTTTTGTAACTGACGGTTATATGCAATAAATTGGAACTACCACTCGAGAACAAATTAAAAATAATACATTGACAAGTTCATGCCTTGACCCGATTATAACTGATTGACTTAAACTGCAAGAGTGCTGTAATGACTGCTAAACTGGCAGCTCATTATTATACCATTGCTGGTTTTAGTGACGAAACAAAAGGCCATCAAATAAGTAAGAATGCAAACTTAAACAACAATTTTTGGTACAAAAAATTAAACAATATTAAATTTATTGATGAACTGAATAAAATAAATTGGGAATGTTTAAAAGAAAAAAAAAAACCGAATGATATTTATAATGCTAGGGCCGTCATCAGTTCCATTGTCGATAAAATGAAGCGGGCTCCGCTTTCTTTGCTGTTTGGCTGTCAATGAGATCGAATTGGATTTGCCTTGTAATTTCTAAACAATAAGAGACAGCTGCTTGGGGTTTGAGCCATTGGAAAGGCGGTGAAAAAACCGTGAAAATAGTGTATTCAAACGCCCAAATCGGTCGACGAAAAGTGAAAATATCTTGAATTTAGTTTATTACCGCCTAACACCGCCTTTTTATCATCAACAATCAATCTTTTAACAATCGGATGCCTTGAACAATTAGAAGCGGCTTCGCGTCTCGTTTTGATTTGGGCTCTTGCCATTTTGTCACCCTGATGGTTCCTCAACCCAATGTCCGATTCCGAATTTTTCTTTTAATAAACCTTGTCCGGACTCCCGTGTTACTGCATGCAAAGTTTGGTTTGGATAGTCCTTGTGGTTTTCGCGTGATGCACGGTCTAAGATTACATTGGAGTGTCTTCATAGCGGAGCTACGTCCTAATAATTAATACATGCATATCGGAAATATACACAAAAATCACCAGAGGAAAAAAAAAGCAAACAAAATGGGAAAAATAACATGGGACAAGAATGGATGAATGCAGAACTACTAAAAAAAATAAATGAAAAAATAGTTTGCGGAATAAAATAAAAAAGAATGGTAAGAATACAAACAGAGACGCAAGTAACAGTTATTGGTAAGAAACGAGCGGTTCGCCCTCGGCCTATTTGCATACTTGAGCCGGGCCAGTAATCGCAGCCGCTCTTCTCACCAATAAATGATTCATACCACGGTTGGGACGTCAAGCTAACTCTTATTTAATTAAAACGTGTTTGTGTTTTGTGTAAATTGCTTCAAGAAATACGGTAATCAATCAGTATGTTGCTATGAATGAAGGTCATTCCATTCTAGTTTATGGAAGGGGGAGTTGGTGGTAGATGGAAGAGTCCTTTGGGTCAAGTTTGCAGAGGGAGGGGAAGTGGGTGGGAAGGACACAGGCGTTGTTTAGCCATTTCACGCTAGTAAGCACGCTCGTGTTTTCGAAGCTTTTCGGAGTGAAAAAACTTCGATAAGAGGCAGCAGGGATAGAGTGACATTGTGCATATGTACTTTGAGAATTGTTTTAAAAATACGGTAATAGGGTATTGGTATGAATGAAGGTCATTCCATTTTAGTTTGTGGAGGGAGGGGGGGGGAAGTTACACGGAGGAATAAGCTTAGCTATTGGCCAGACATGTGAGAGTTAGCATGGGTAGGATTTCATTCGGGCAAGTTAAGTAATTCCTTTTGTACGTTTTTATTGCATTACTATTTTGCACGCTGTGTTTGGTTGTTGGTGTGTGCGTTCCCGGTCGTGTGACCCGGTAGTGTCAAAAGTGTGGGTTATCGGCAAAAGTGTGCGATGACGCACACTTCCGGTCATGGTTAACGGGATTTACCCTACGGATATTTAGCATGGCGTTGAGTTAGCGTGACGTCACAGCCGTAGTATAAGTATTTATAAACTAGAAATTGAAACGATGACCACGGTAAAAAAAAACTTGGCAGGAAATAAATGCTATTTTAGGAAAAGAAACTACAAAAAAAGTATTGATTCCAATAATTCTAAATTTAAAAAATAGAAATAAAAGAAATATGTAAGGATTTTTCAAAAAACTTGCAAGAACAAGTACCTAATATTCATCATTACCTAAAGCAACTAAAACTAATAAACCCTAAAAATAAAAAGATTACAGAAAGTATTAAACATGAAAAAAATTTTGTGTTGAAAATACAATGGAAATAAAAGAGGCTAATTATTATAATTTAATGCACGGTGGTGACATCACGATAACACATCCCCATGCTAAAAGTGTCGTTATATACAGTTAATGTGAAAACCCACACACGTCACAGTGGGTTAATTTTGATAACCACACTTTTTTGATAATGTAACACTTTTTACGGGGGTCTCTACACACCCCCTGCTCCACCATATGACATATGACCCGACTTTGCAAAATTAGTGTACACAACACAAATTCAATCAGCACACCTCATTGCAACCAGCATAAACAGGCACATTTACAACCTGCGACATTTTTCTTTCTAGCAACACGAAAAAAAAACAAAAAACTCGCCTACTATACTGGGCCCCCACCTACGGAGAAATGGCCCACACCGGCAACCTTTCGTTCCGACGGTACGAAAACTAGGCTACTGACACTTTGAAATACACCTAAAAACCTACGAGACACAAGCGAATAGCGCACTTTATACACTCATCTTATTTAAACGATTAAAGTAGAAAAAAAAAGTTTTACCTTAAAACACAAACATCAGTATTATGGAACGTCTCTCCCCTTCGGTCGGCCTTCATACACAGGAAGCTTCCAACCCCCTTTCCAACACGGAACTTCAGTTCAGGAATTTACATAAGTCGCATGTATAAATTCTTAAATTCATTATGATTCACAAATAAAATTTACAAACAAGTCTTTAAAAAACTCGAATAAGACGATAAGTTAGCTTGACGTCACACCTTAGCATTAAAATACATATCCGTGAATCATAGGAGATTTAACGGCTATAATTGCTCTCGAGCTCGAAACGACTAGTCCTATCTCGGGGCTGAAGGAAAAAAACTCGCGCGCAAGCACGCTCGTGTTTCCCTCCACCCCCTCGATATTGGACTAGCCGTTTCTTGCTCGCGTTAAATCGCCTATGATTCACGGATATCTATTACATATTCGCAATTATTAACTCATTGCAAACAAAGAAATTGCACTCGACACGACTATTTCCTCCTTGACTTTTTAATTTGAATTGAGTTTGAAATTTTTTTATTTTGACTTTTAATTTAATTTTAATTTTTAATTTTAGTATGGGACCTTACATCTTTAAGACATGTAAGGTTTGTAGCATGGCCCATCTGCTCTGTTTTAATTTCTGCTGTTTGACAAGTTTTAAACCCATCACTTGAAAAACGGTTCCGATCTTGGAATCGAAACGTCGTGATTTCGTCTCTTACGTGCACTTGATAGCTACGCTGTTAATATTTTTAATTACAAAAGAGAAAACATGAATTTATGGCGATTTTGATAAAATGTATAATCAAAGGTGGAATACGGCCTGATCCTAAACAAATTATCAGACCAATATGTAAAAAGGGAGATAAGGGAAACGAACAATTAGAGACCTATTTCACTACTTCCTATACTTAATAAAATAAATGAACATTTTTTTTTTGCAACCAGAATTGTGAAATTTCTTGACAAATATAAAATCTGAGATGACAATTTGGTTTTAGAAAAGGAAGTAGTACAATTAACGCACTTGAAAATGTTAATGAAAACGTCACAAGAGCTCTAAATAGTAGGAAATTTGCTGGTGCAGTGCTAATCGATCTAAGCATGGCTTTTGATAATCTCAAAAGTGATTAGTAATATTCTCTTAGAGAAACTACACAAACATGGAGTGTCAGTATGGCTCAGCGGTATAGTCCAGTCAAAATAGGACTTAAGGTGGAAGAAAATCCCAAAGTCTTGAAACTTTGTAAGGTTGTTCGGGGAGGTCTAGCAATGACTATAAAAAGTCCTGATGATTTAGAGGTGAGTTGGCTTCGCTAGACCATAAAATACCCCAAAATAGGTGACTATTTGTTTTCCGTTAATATCTCGAAATCTGCGAGTCCTACCAAAAAATGTTCCCTACAAAATTAAATGAGGACAAAATTTACCACAAAAATGATTCTCTTCATTTTTTCTCTAGCACTAATAGTTTACGAGATATTCGAGTTCAAAAATTGAGAAATCTTCGAAATTGACTCTGTACATGGTGTACATAGATCAGGTGAATACACCTTAACCTCATTTAAGTTATTACACGATCACATAACTTCAAACACTTATTTACCGCTGTACATATTTATTTACTATATATGCAGTTATTTCATCAGGTTACTACATATAATAAAATCACATCTTAACATCAAATCAAGTCGAGGTCAATGTCCTCCTCCTAAAGGTTATCGTCCTCAACAGTTGGTGTCAGACTATTCAAACAGCCAGCACGGCAGTTGTGGCAGATAGTGCAACTCATGCTTATTTTCCTGCACCTGTACTTGTTTCCACAACATGTGGTACATCTGCAAAATATGAAGTTGATCAGCCTCTGGAGCTACAGAGTCTTTGAATCAGAGTCTTTGATTCTGTAGGCACAAGGTTGCCATTCTGCCTAGGCCCCCAACCCCAAAGTGCAGTTAGCTGGTAACTCATTACCCATCCATAGTGTTGCAGTTGGTGGAAAACACGAAACGAGCGTTGCGCAGCTACCCATTCTGTGGGAGGAAGGGATAGTAGCTCCGACTCCATATTGGTGAAAGACTTTGAGAGGTCATGGTGCCTATCCAAGTTGAGGGACGTTGTAGCAGGATCTCTATATATATAGAGTAAAGAAAAAACTGGTCTGCCTCTGCTACCTGTTGATACTTGGAAGTTGAGTGGTGAACATATCTGCTACTCAGCGTAATGCCTCACGTTGTAACAACAGTTTGTAACCTACTACTTTCTCCTTCCTGAAGGAAGCTTGTCTTGTCGCACCCTGTGAATGCGTGAGTAAACAGTAGGACATCTTTCAGGCCCTTCCGTTGTTGTTGGGTTGAAGAAATTACCTGTGTTCCTACCTTTCTACGAGCTGGCTTGTAGAAAAATATATTTCGGTGTGTAGCTCTCAGACCTGTAAGAAGAAATATAGATCTAAGTCTTCTCCAACAATGGCTACATTGTCCTGTCACTCGCTCTGGCGATGGCGCTCCTGACAATTAGAGTGTCAGCATCATTAGGTCTTCAAGACATTGTACTCCTCAGCCATTTAGTTAGAGGAAAGCATCTTTATCAGCCTGGCCTTATGTTTGTTAGATTGAAACTGATGTAGCGGAGGAAGGACAGATTTTTCTTGAGTCTGTAGAGAGCTCCACCTACTAAACGTCCCTCAACTTGCATAGGTGCCATGCCACTGTAGATGAAAAATGAGCTATTGTACTTTGAGGTTGGGATTGTAGGCAGAGTGACAATCTAGTGCCGTCTGCAACCATGAAGAAAGATGCCCCAGAAGCTGTCCTCAACCTCACATTTAGAAGATGCACCACAGGGTGTGGATACATGTGTGGGTTCAGGAAAATTAGAGTGAGTTGCACTGCTATCTGCCACAACTGCCATGGTGACTGAATAGCCTGACGCCAACTGTCAAGGACGATAACCTTCAGGAGGAGGACGTTGACTTCGACTTGATTTGAAGTTATTGTGTATGCTTTTCATGTTACAATTCGATGTTGTATGCAGTAAATAAAATAATATGTATAGTGGTAAATAAGTGTTTGATATTATATGATTGGTATAGCAACTTAACGGAGGTTAGGGTTGGTTCATTAATCTATGTACACCGCGTGTAGCAGAGTTCTGCCAATTTCTGAGATTTTCAATTTTCGAATATCTCGTAAACTACTTATACTAGAGAAAAAATAAATAGGATAAAGTTTGTGGTAAATTTTGTTCCCTCTAACTTTTGTAGGGAACATTTTTTGGTAGGTCTCACAGATTCAGAGATATTAACAGAAAACTAATAAAAAGTCATCTATTTTGGGGCATTTTGTGGTCTAGCGAAGCGAGCTCACCTCAAAATCATCAGGACTTTTGATATAGTCATTACTAGACCTCCCCGAACAACCGTACAAAGTTTCAACACTTTGGGATTTTATTCCACCATTTGCCAAATTTGAGCCTTCGTTGACTTGACTAGTAGGTCTTGGGTTCGATTCCCCGCTGAGGCAGTCTGACATATAAGTCCAAAAGGCAATGTAAATGGGTTTGCATCCGTATTTATTAACATGGAATAAGACGTCCTACCTCTTTCAGGGGAGGGGGTAAAGGAAGGAGAGGAGAGGCTCGGATGCGGAAAGTGTAGGAGGAATTTCTCCAGTAACTTTTAAGTTCCTCCCAGTTTCTTCCCTCCCTCAGCTTGGTAGTGTGGGTGCCTGATTAAGTGCTTGACCAATTTGTGTCTGTTGTGTAATTTGACAGTTTAGTCTAGCGTGTTTCTGAATGTGGTCGCTTAACAATAGAACCAACAACAATGTAAGACGTTAGACGCCCACTGTTATGTTGGGCGGTTGATGTATTGTCATCTTGTAACCTGATTGTTCTCTCCTTTACTGTCGAGCGAAGGCAAGTCCCTATATTGAATCACGTTTTTTTCGATGCGTCTATGTTTTTTGAGGAAGAAGGACGTGTTTTTACTGAACCGCCATTTTATAGGCCTAAGCTGATTCCGAGTGGAGTGGAAAGATGCTGCGAAAATAGTCCTGTGTTACGATGAGGTCCAAGACTCCTTTTGCGAGAACGGACTGTCCTTTGCTAAGACATGGTCTCCTACACTGTAACTCAGACTAGCCTTAAACTGATGTTCGTAGTCAACTACGGCAGTGGAGAAAAGTTGGCGTTTTTAACAAGAAGCCTTGACGCAAGATAGGACGGCTATCGCACACGTCTGTAAACATCCTGAATTCCATGCGACCACTGGAATAAAAGATTGCTGAGGGTCATTACGCCTACCGTGCGACTAACCGCTCGTAAAACGGCGATCCATGCGGACTCTTAGTTTAAAGTGGAGTAAACGCATAGGTGGCTTATAGAACTAACATCTTCTGTACCGCAAGAGGCTGTGGAGTCGATACACACGCTCTGCTAGCCACGTTGAGGTCCTAAATTTCAACATCTCGTGGCTTGACTATTTGGCAGCACGATTCCCCAAAGGCCACTCGATCAATTGCGCAATGAACACTCCGACAGTATTTGCCAAATCAAGACACACGCTAGTGTGTCGCCCGCCAAGATAAATGATAACCTCCCGATAACATATATACATGAGCATGGCGACCACTAGCCACGTTGTGTCTTTACAGCTAAGGTACTTTGGTGTTTTGAGGCACGTGAGGATAAATGCGACAGAAAAGGCTGAAACTTGTTTAATCGGGAGACTTTGGTCGCCTGACAACATAAATGTCACTATTAAGGACACTGCTTACAGTTTTCTTGTTGAAACAAGATGCACTACACTGAATCAGTAATTGGACGTGTTGCTTGGTACAGAAATGCTGAAGGAGGATAGAAAATTAATATGCGATTGACGTATGCAGTTGGAAAGGCAGCATAAACTCAGGACACTACTATACATTCGGAACGCGTGGTGCACAGAAACGTATACATATTGCACATCACATAAAAAAAAACAGTCCTACTTTTGCTATTGCGATACGGCAAATGAGCGATCATGCGATCATGTTAGAAACGGCCAGATAAGGATTTCTCATCTGACGCTATTATTTTTGTTAAAAAAAACCCTGAAAATTTCGTTGGTTTACAGCTTCCCGTCCTTTTCGTTTTTTCATGAGGCTTTAACACGTTTTAAAGCCAACGATAAAATAACGCACAAAAATGTCACCACAATTTCATGTAGCTAGCTTTTGTTTAAGCTTTGCTGCTTAGGTTTTGTTATATGCTGGGTTTACTGCAAATCCAGTTTTATATTTGAACAATAAAGTTTTTAAAAAAAGACAATTCCCTCACCCCCCCCCCCCCACGCACGCCAGTCTTACACGCAATTCAGCGACATTTAAGGCTAAACTAACGCTGCTACTACTGAGTATACAGACTTATTCATTCTAGAGTTGCGCTTCTCAAATCGTGTTTTTTTTAACACCAAAAATTGTTCGTCCATACGACATACCTTTGCTATATGTACTTCTTCCATGCTTCAATACTGTACTCCCACAAAACGAAGTTTATGGAGATTATTCCCTGTAGTTCATAACAGTTGGCGCCGTTTATTTCTCCCGGCCACCTACCATAAGTACAACGCAGTTTCGCCTCCAAACCCAAACGATCCCGAAGTTTTTCTCGGAAAGTAGCCTCTACCCGACCCTCGACCCGTATTTCGCCGTCATTTTTCAACATTGCCATTGCAATTTTAGGCTAAAATTTTCGAAAATAACACGTGTAACGCTGAAGTCACAACAACACTGTAACTATGGACGACGATTTCGCGTTGACAGACCTCGTTGGAGGGTACCACTTTGTTTTTTGTAATTACAAAATCTGTGAAATCCCTAGTGTTTTAATATTTTACACTGCAACTGTCCCACCCACATACTTGAATTTCGGCGGATCAGAATTGAACAAGTGTCTGGTTTTTGAGGAGATATCGCCGACGTAAATCGGCTACCTACGTTTTTTGGTCACAACCGCATTAATTCGACGTGTGACACGTCGAATTAAAAACGATCTGAATAACATTCATATGGACCTTCCTAATTGGTCAAGTGGTTAAGGAGTTAGGGAGCTTCAAATTAATTGTTTTAAAGATTTGTTATTAGGCAACAACGCCAAACTGAACATTAAATAAATCCGTGCGTTTGCAAGGAGATACTGTTATCCAGGTTTCCCCGAAAACAATTTGAAATTTTAATTATCGGACGGAAATTAAAGGAATGGGAGTGTCGCCTGTACTCAATGGGGAGGGGGGGGGAGGAGGTGGTTGCAGTAGGATAGAAAGATAAAACTATTGTACTAATGACTAACGAAGGGAGAAATACCAGCTAACTACTATAAAATTTTAAACACATTTATTTTAAAAGACATGAAACTCGCTTGGGATTTTTACACAATGCTATTCAAGAGGTGCGTACAACGCTTATACAGAGTTCATTTTAGGCTTACGATGGAAATTTTCATAATACTGAATTACACAACTCAAACATTTTACATATCACTTGCCTGAATTCGCAGGAGGTTATTGTAGTTGAAGTCCACAACGAAGATTCAGAACGCAACGAACAATTCTGCGGTTCGAGTTCCAGTACGACAGTTCATTTGGAGTTGTACTTGGTAAATTTCCACACCAGCGTTGTAACAAGCCTGGTTATAAAATGAAACGCACCCAGTTCAATGTTTGACGTCACAGCCACCTTCGTCCGCCCTTGACGGGTCCGCTCGCGTGAGTGCGACGAAGAGTTCGATGAGATGATTGGGCCTCTTTTGTTGATGCCGATGGCGGTTTTTATATTCGCCAGCCCAGACGCCATATTTACATTTAAGTTTCACATAAGAAAAATAGAACAGGAATTAATATTTAAAATACAGGAATTAATATTTAAAATTAATAATTACAAATCTATAATAAAATTAAACATGAGTACAGAATAAAATTAATATTTCCATTGAAATCTTAGAAGTTAAGCGTTCCCACTGTGCACGAGTGCCATGCCCCGACGACGTCATAATTCATGACAAAATCCCCTCCCAAACAAGGTGTGCTCTCGCACACCGGAAGTGAGGTAAGTTCGGGAAAAGAAAGGAACCGCCATGACAAATGACAAAACCGGAAAAATGCTAAACATAAACCATTTAGCTTCCAGCAAAGACCTAAACAAATTGCCAAATGCCCTTAAAAAAAATTTAAACATGCTGTGGAAACGAATTCAAGATCCTTAATTATTTTTCCATAAGGAGCGTCCTTATACTTCATAAAGTTTTGTGAGAAGTTTGTTTAAGATCAAAACTTTCATAAGAGAAGCTGGTATTGAAAACCTACAAACTTGTTTCCCAAAATCAGAAACCTAATAAAAAAGTTAAAATAATTACTTTCAGGATTAAAAAAAAAATATAAGAGGTCGCGATGGATTATCACCAACAAAAAAACCCACAATTCAAATTTACATGTTTCAATAATAACAAGCTTCACACAATATACCTAAGTAATATATGCCTTCATTTGAGATATATGCGAAGAAATTAGATCTACCCTAGAAGACACATTAGGTCGGGGGATGGCCAATCAGTTTTCGGAAAACGACAATCTTTAAGTGGGACGTTTACCGGTCATCTTACCACTCCCAGTTTCTGTGCCACACATTTCGAGGAGGAAAAGCCATCGTCTAAGAGTGTGTGCGTGCCTGAATGCTTATCTTCCCGAATGCTTGATCCTCCCTCTCGAAATCCTACTTGTTTGCTCCTTAATGCGAGGAGCCTTGTGGCCAACATAACTGCTTTTCATGCATTACTATCTTGCAACATGTATGACATTTTTTTTTATCACTGAAACTTGGCTTACTGATGCGTTTACGGATGCTATGGTTTTAATGGGTCTTGACTATGAAATAATTCGGCGCGATCGGGGATCACGTGCGGGGGGGAATTGCTGTGGTCCATAAAGAGAACTCTGTATGAGCATGAGGCATCTTAGCGTCGAGGTCGAGGCAATGGCTGTCCAGTTGATTCCCTATAAACTTAATTTTATCATTTGTTATTTGCCAGACGGTTACGCTGAGGATCAGATTGTTAAGATGGGAGCTTTTATAAATTCGGCAATGATATCCTCTTGTACTAACATCGTGGTTGGTGATTTGAACCTCTCAACGATTGATTGGGATACTACTTCTTCTTCAAACAGAGTCCAGAGTAAATTTCTTGACCTCATTGCGGACTGCGGTTTCACTCAGCTTGTCACTGAACCTACTCGGGATGAAAATATTCTTGATGTCATTCTTACTGATGATATACGTACAATTTTCAATGTAAAGGTACGGGCCGAATTAGGCATGAGTGACCATAACATGGTCTCTTTCAGGCTTCATCTGAATTTCTCCCCTCCTGAAAAAAAGTTAGACCAATTCATAGATTTCAGCCGACTCCGTAACATGCTGGAGGAAGTTGATTGGAAGCAGGAATTGGACGATTTCTGCGTGGCAAATGATGTGGGACCGTTTTCTGAGTATCATTCGTGATTGCTTGACTAGATGCACTAAAATAAATCGACATAGATCCAAAAAAGGAGCCATAACCTCAAAAAAATTAACGAAGTTACTAAGAAAAAAACTTGAGGTATGGAAACGCCTTCGTTCGGATCGGACACCTGGAAATAAGCTTGCATACTCCAACATTAAGAGGGAGTATTTCAATTGTGTAAAAGCGTTGTCCATTGAGCACGAAAAAAGAATTTTAACGGAGGGTAACCTGTCGGCTCTCTTCCGTTTTTATCGATTTAAAACAAAATCAACACGTACGATTCCACCTATGAATGTGAATGGAGACCTCCTAACGAATCCCTTTGAAAAAGCTATGGCTTTAAACTATGAATTCTCTCTTAACGTTGTGGTCGATAATGACCAAGTTCCTATCGTACAAACTTTGGGAAATGAGATAGGTATTGAACATCAATGTGTAAACGTTTCATTTGCATTGGCTGACATTGAGAATGCTTTGCTCCATTTGAGGCCTAGCCATTCTATCGGACCGGACGGTTTTTCGGCTTTTTTTTATAGACAAATTGCCAAACAAGTTGCAATACCACTGAAATACATTTTCTCACTATCATTCTCATCCGGGGCTGTACCAAATTGTTGGTCAACAGCTAATGTCGTATCTGTTCATAAAAAGGGGAACTCTGCTGACCCTAAAAACTATAGGCCAATTTCACTAACTGCTGTGCCCTGTAAATTAATGGAAACCATAATCCGCAATGCAATGATGTGCCATATAAACCAGTTCAATATTGCACATAATGACCAGTTTGGCTTCTTGCCAGGTCGATCTGCAGTTCATCAGCTTTTACTGGCACTTGAAAATTGGACCGAGGCACTTGACCTTGGTATTAATACGAATATTATTCTTTTCGATTTTAAAGAAGCCTTCGAATCAGTGGTACATTCGAAATTGCTCCTTAAGTTAAAATTATATGGTTTTGACGGTAAACTACTAAATTGGATTAAAGCATTCATTTCCGGTCGTACACAACGCGTTATTATTGAACGGGTTTTATCAGACTCCAAGGATGTTTTGAGTGGGGTACCTCAAGGTTCTGTCTTGGGACCATTACTGTTTGTCCTTTTTCTTAATGACTTGGCTTGCCCTGATCCCAATGTTAATCAAGAAAAGTTTGCCGACGATCTGAAATTGCACTCCCCAATCGTTATGGAAGCCGATTGTAGGCAACTTCAAGCATGTATTGACTTGGTGCACAAATGGTCTATTGAATGGCAGCTTCCACTCTGTTAACAAGTGCCAGTACTTTTCGTTGGGCAAAAAAACTCTCCTTCGACTATTGTCTTGGTGACACTGGGCTCCAAGCTGCTCAAAATTGTTTCAAAGACCTGGGAGTTTGGTTCCAGTCCGACCTCAAGTTCACTACACATTGTGACTATATTACATCAATGGCAAATCGTAGGTCTGCAATTGTTCAACGTTGTTTTAACTCCGGAAATTCTAACACTAAAGTTTGGGCCTTTAAGGTCTACGTCCGTCCTCTTCTTGAGTATGCAAGCCAGGTCTGGTTGCCCAGACTGTTAAAGGACATTGACAAGGTTGAGTCGGTTCAGAGGAGATTTACGAAGAACTTTCATGCTTTGCGTGGTATGCCGTACTGTGAACGTTTGAGGATCCTAAAGCTGAATTCACTCGAATTGAGACGTTTGAAGGCCGACCTTATATTGACATAAGATTCTTAACCACTTGTTACCAATCGATCTACCGTTTTTCGAAATTAATGCAGAGTCACGAACGCGAGGAAATCGTTTTAAATTAGTGCTCCCAAAATTTTCTCTTAATTGTAGAAAATCCTTTTTTGCACTGAGGGTGGTGCCTGCTTGGAACTCACTGAGTGATAGCGTTGTCTCGGCCTCGTCGTTGGGCACTTTTCGAAAGATGCTAAATGGGTGTAGCCTTAATGCCTTCCTTCTTCGACCAGAATTCGGAAACTGATTTGTGTATTTATTGACCTATTTTTTTTTTTTAGTGCCTTACTTGTCTTACTTGTTGTGGAAGGCTGTCAGTGGTGCCTCACGGAACCATTGCTTTTCGTTATAGTCTCTAGTTGGGCATTAAGGTTTTTATTATTATTATTTTTTTTTTTAAGTGGTGACAATTCCCATTTTTGGGAAGCTTTTATTTTAATTCCTACCATAGATAACCATACTATGTTTTCTTATAACTATGCTTTTTACTGTATCATTTGTTCATATACCTTTTATTTTTTACTTGGGCCAATCCTACAGCTCCTGTGTCGAACACGTTTGGCGATGCCATCGGGGGCCTTAGAGTCCCTGGCAGGTCTAACCTTGGTGGTAAGGCATTCGTGTCCCCATACCTCATCCCATCACCTTCCCTTGGCTACATCGCTACCTTTATGTGAGGTTATCTTCTGTTTTTAAATTAGGCTGGCTGTTAGTGATCCCAGGGTCCTTGCCAGACCTGTTGCTATTGTGACGAATTGTTTTTATTATTATATAGAAAGTACCTCTTAAGTCTTTGTTATTACCAATATTTCTTAACCTATAAGTTAACGGGTTAAGTACTTCCGTGACTTCATAAGGTCCGTCCCAAGACGAAGCTAATTTAGCTGAAATAATGCGTCTTTAAGTACAAGGGCTCCAACCTTAAACTCAAAATCTTTCCTCGACATCAACTCTAACTTTTGTATCCTCGATTGCTCACGTTGATTATCTTGAGCCACCTTGATTTGATGTAAAATGTCATTAAAGTTGACGTCACTTGGTAACGCAATCTCTTCCAAAAGTCAAAAAGCTGGGTGAAAAACCTGTAGCTTTCGATACCGAAGCACGAATAGGCATGGCTATTAACGGAATGTTGGCGTCCCATTTCTTCCGACTTCCAGTCAATCTTCTCTTCACCATGTTCTCAACAGTCCCTATCAAACGCTCTGCACGGTTTGATTGAGGCGAGTAGAGAGAAATTTATGTTTAATGTTCAGAATTTTGCACATTTCCGTCATGATTGCACCACTGAAGTTCTTCACACAGTCGCTGATGATCGTGGAAGGAGTTCCAAATCTCGCAAAAACGCCATAAACAAGTTTACTGGCAATAGTTGAGCTTTGCTGTTCGGAATCGGGAACAAATCTGGCCATTTTGAAACGTTGTCTACGACAATCAGCATAAATTTGTTACCCTTCGTACTTCTTACATAAGGTCCGGCAATGTCCACTGATAAACATGATCCTGGAGTCATCAGATCACTAGCCATTCTCATCAAACCTTTCTGTGGTCCAACTTCTCTCCTATGGCGTTGACAGGTGTCACGTTTGACGTAAGACATGCCCCACCACGTAAAATTGCGTTGAAGTATTTCTATAGTTCTTGCGACCCCCACATGACCGGTGATTAAGTCCTCGTGGCACGAAGCAATCAATCTCGCACGATCTTCTCTTGGAAATGAGGATTACAAATCTTTCATTACCCAGTTTGTCTGAAAAAATTTTTCCCCCTTGACCATCTTTCATAACGGTGTTCAAACCTATTCTTCTTGCTCTTCCAAGTTTTGAATTTGGAAACGGTGTACCATGCTCCATAAAATCACGAACGATGATCAGCTCTTGATCTAACTGCGATGTTAAAATTTTCGAATTTGGGAGTCTTTTCACCCACAAAAGTAATCGGAGTTGGTTTTCTTGACAGGTAATGGGCAACGTTGTTACTCTTCCCTGGTACATACAAGATTTTAAACTTGAAGCGTTGTAGCCTCAATAACCATCTCGTTAATCTCCCTGTGACGTCTTTAGAGTTTAAGCCACTCCAAACTCTTGATGATCGGAAAGTACGGTGAATTCACTTCCTTCCAGGTAATAATGGAAATGTTCAATCGACCAAATTATGGATAAACATTCAACTTCCGGAATTGAGTAAGATTTTTCTTGATTTCTCAGTGCACGGCTTGCATATTGAATAACTCTTGGCTTCTTTCCGTCATATTGCATCAAACAACTGCCTATGGCTATTTTGCTTGCGTCGCAATGCAAAAAAATATGGTTTGTTGAAATCCGGTTGTTGCAAAATCGGTGGTGATGTTAAACAATCCTTAATCTTCTGGAAAGCCTTATTGCATTCTTCATCCCATCTCCATGGTGTCTTGTCTTTCAGGAGTTCATATAAGCATTTGGTTTCTGCGGCAAAAGAACAAATGTAGCGTCGAAAATACGATGCGAGTCCCAAAAACTGACGTAACTTCTTTTTAGTGGATGGAGCTTCTGCTTTAGAAATGGCTTCGGTTTTCCCGGGATCGGGTTTCACTCCCTCTTCAGAAATTTATACCCCAATAACTTCGTAACTGGCTTACGTAGTTGAACCTTATTCACATTGATTGTAAAGTTTGCACGATCCAATCTTGATAAGATGAATTCAATCTTAGAGATGCGGCTTCCACATGTCGGTTCCACACCCTACGTCATCTTGGTAGCCCCACAGCCCTGGATGGGGGGGGGGGGGGGGATCCGATAAGATTAAGTCTATTAATCTCTGGAAAAATCTTCCAGCATTCCGTAGACCAGAATGCATAGTCTTGGGAATAAATTGCGCTCCGGAGATATTTGAGTCGACATCGAGAGGAATTTGATTATAAGCACTCTTTAAAATAAAGTGGTAATATACTTAGATTTCCTACAGTTGCAATTATGTCATTTATCAATGGTAACGGGTAAATATCAGTTGCAGTAGCTTCATTCAAAAATCGGTAATCGTGAATTAACGAAAAGTACTATCGGATTTGTTTCAAAAACGCAGCTGAACAATGAAACTTCAGCCCTTTCAATTAAACCTTTAGCCAACATATCATTAATGATCTTATCCATTTCCGTTTTACGCTTGGGGTTAAGAGGATATGGCTTAGCACAATGTCTAAATGGTTTGACACTCAATATGCATTTTTACACGAGTGCAGTATCTCAATTCTTCACGAAAAACATTGTATTTTAAAAATAATTCATGAATATTACGCTTTTCATCAGATGTTAAATCCAGCTTCGGCAACAATTTTATCCCATGGGTAGCTTTCCTGCATAACATTTACAGATTTGTAGCTGGGTTCAAAAGACGTAAAGCTTAAAGTTCTGAAATTTACAACTTTCAGTCCAAGACCAAGAATTATCCTAGAAATCCAGTTTAATTCCCAAAATTGAAAATAAACCGGTACCCAAAATTCTCATGTGGAATATTGTCACATACAATACATGGGTGTTGTAACTTTTTACCCTTAATACACAAGTCAGCTAAGAACCAGCCTTCAAGTTTTAAAGGAGACTGATCAACCCCAATCAGGTTTAAAGTGGTCGGTGACAATGAATTTTCACCTTTAATTTCGTTCCAACAATTAGTGTGTACAAGAGAAAATGGCGAACCATTGTCCCAAATACCTACAACAGACTTATTGCATAAAACCAATTCTACGAACGGTGTTGAGCCAGGTTTTAAAATCTTGGTAAAATTAACAAAAATATCGGGAGAAAAATTACCTTCCAACTGACACTCCCCTAAGTTGGAATGAATTAGTTTCCCGGATACATATTATTTCCGGAAGTGCTGCTTCTAACATTTTGGCTTACATTCATTTTCTTACATTTATTAGCATAATGTCCCTTTTCGTGACATCTCCAGCACTCAATGTTTTCTAACTTTCATTTAGTTACATTTTCGGTTGAATTTTTCAAACCCTGCTCACCATTAGCATTTGAACTATGTTGCGACCTAAATTGTTGATCATCTTTTTGCTCGATCCATGTGACGTAAGGTCAATTCAGCGTCTTTGCGGAAGCTGTGAATTCCAAATTATCAAGTCTTGAATAAAATTACTTGGACTTTCATTATATTTCATCTTTCGATTATAAAACCTATCATTCAATTTATCTTGTGCTGACAAACACATAAAACGGTTACAAAATTGATTTTCAAATTCCTCCCATGTTATGGCGGTACACGTAAATTGTATCCAATCCAACGCTTCCCCTTCTACGTAATTAGGAACCCAATGAGATATAAATTCACTTTCTCGAATTCGCCTTCCCAACATTAAAGATTTTAATTTGAATAAAAATTCCGTCGGCGAAACACCACTACTTAGCCCATTGAAAGAAGGAACACTTAACTTTCGGATAAGATGACGATGGATTCCCCAAGGTGTTTCTTCGCTCAAGTTCAGTGAAGTAATTAAATCTGGCACGTGACATGCTGACTCGCGTGGTTGACAGAGATATCGCCAACTCCATTTGGTGCCAAGAGGGGAGGGTCACTTGAAGTACTCATGTTGAGAAAAAATATAAAAAAAAACTGGATTAAAACACAGTTCATAAAATACCGGCACTATGAGGAGAAAATACATACAATTATATAAAACTAGAAAAACAACTATTGAAAAGAGCCGAAAGAAATTGGTAGCTAACAATTTATCCAACGAGGTTTACCGGACCAGACGATATACTGCGCTGATTGGAGCCATTGCGCAAGAATAGTTTCAAAATAGAAGAGTTGACTTAGTGTCGAGAGTAATACAATTGCTAAGTAAATTCACAGTACTCGTAAACAAAAATACATACAAATCCAGTTTTACACAAAATTACACTTAAGTGGAAAAAAATTAAAATTTTTCACAATTTCCTTTAAAAAACAATAGGGGGGGGGGGGGAATGGAAAATTTCCAAATTTTTCTTTACGAAAACTTTCTCTAATATTAGATCTAACCAATTCACAAATATTCCTCCCAGAAAATTGCTCCATAAAATTCTAGTAACGTTTTAATACTAAGATTACGCACAAAATACGTCATGGGTATACAAAATGTTTGACGTGAAACCAAAATTTTTCTTGTTTCTAAAAATCAAAACTAAGAAGCTTTACACTTACACCACTAACGTTCTTACACCACTAACGTTCTTACACCACTAACGTTCTTACACCACTAACGTTCTTACACAACAAAGCAGAAACTAAATTAGGGTTCAAATTAAAAATTATAAAACACATGTGAACGTCGTATCCCAAATTTTTACACAAAACGGAGTTTTCATAAAAATACAAGCTAGTGAGCGGTATCAAGTTACAATAAATCTTGCTCGAACAGAGTTTTCATTTTGTTATTCTCGCCGGACAGTGCTTCCAAAGGACAGGTTCCCA
>JAHWFP010013014.1:16040-55688 GCA_023313725.1 Lithobius niger
CCCCCTGTATCGTAAAGAACATGCGCATGGATCAACATCACCTGAATCGGTGATTTTACACTTTTCACTTATCTCTTAATCCATCCATGTTCCATTAATTTTTTTACCCCGACACGTGCCTCTCCATCATTTGTTTTCCACTCACTGGTCGTCCGTGTGCCATCGTCTTTATATCACTTCTGCAAACAAACAATTCACAGGAAGAAGAAAAAATTAAAACAGTTCTTATTTCATGAACACTTCAATTATGCTACATTCTTAGGCTTCATCTAGCCTTATATCTACTGTCCTGTAATACATTTTAATTAAATTAAATTTCCCCATTTCTGTGTATGTTTTATTTATTTTCATTTGTATTTTCTTCCTGTTGGAGTTCTTTGCTGGCAAGAAGGTGTTCTTAAGAAGCTTAGAAAGTGGCCACAACCACTATTTTGGTCTTACATGACCTCAATTTAAGGTCACCAAGGTCTTGCAAGGGTTATTTTTATCAGCCGAGGGGATGTGACAAGGACGCGGCCCCACAAAGCGATCCACCTGCTCTAATTCGGTGTCTACGTCAAAGAGTGGGTGGGATCAACCCACTGCTGTTTTGACAGCTTATTTGCAACTAACTGATGCGTGAGCTACGAGCATTGGTAGTTTCGACGTCACACGGACCCCAATCGTTTGACCACTCACGAGAACTCCCAAACTTAAGAATAAAGTATGACAGTTGATTATTCCATACGAAGTTATATTTTCACACTGTTAGCTCGCTTTCCCTTACTGCTGAAAAACCCCAAAATGCCTCCCAAGAACGTTTCGCCGTCAAAACGTATTGTACACTGGTTATCTTCAACCGCACCGACAGACTTGGCGTCGAGTTTCGCAGTTACCGTACCTGCTAATGGAACACCAACGCATGCTGGCTCCCGAAGCCCTACCAGCCCTGACTCCTCTCTGTTCTGGGTCCCGACCCCGTCTAAACAGCCCAGGCCCAGCTTCCGCTATCTATGAATATCCGTGCCCTCCTCACTGCGAGGACTGCCGGAAGGAATGAGGTAATTGTAAATAATTTAAATCCAGATTTCTAAATTTCTGAATAGTTCTTCATCTACCCAGCCCATGTAGGCCTATAATTTTCAAAATAATTTATCTTCAACGTAATTTCTTACTCCTGTCTTGACGACATTAAATCGAATCATTTTAACCGTAATTGCACTTTAACAAATTTCTATGTTAATTTAAATTTCCATGAAACAGATTCTTAATTAATAAACAAAAACGGAACGTTAAATGTTTAGAGTAAGGATCTAAAAGTCAAAACCTAGAAGGGACACGGACAAGCTTTGACAGTCAGGGTCTAGGTGTAAAATTTTGTCAGTAAGGGGCTGGTAAGCATTAGACCCTTACTACCCGGTGGTTAGATTAGTTCTAGTCTCTTCGGACTGAACGTGTGTATGAACGGTTGTAGCAGGTTTTCTATGTTCTTAGTATATTGTTATGGAACTTTAATAACACAATTTTCTTGTGAAGTTTGGCATTTTGTCTTTTTATGCTTTAGAATTTTTTATTATATTTCGTAGATTTATGATAGAGGATTACCATAATGCTCTCTGCTACGAATATGCTGGCATGTTACTAAATTGAAAAATAATTTTCAACGTAAAGCAGGAAACGTATAACCATACTACCACTTGATCATCACATGGATCATTGTAGGAGGATTTCCAGTTTTTCGTCAAAATGTATTTATTGCTGACCACCGGGTAGTAAGGGTCAGCCTCTTACTGACAAAATTTTACACCTAGACCCTGACTGTCAAAGCTTGTCCGTGTCCCTTCTAGGTTTTGACTTTTAGATCCTTACTCTAAACATTTAACGTTCCGTTTTTGTTTATTAATTCGTGTTACTTTTAGAATTGCAGCTAAACTGTAAAACAGTGCAGTTGACGGTCAAAGCTGATAGTTTAACACAAGAGACCATAGGCTGACCCTTACTAATCTGGCTATCGCCAATGGTAACAATAGATACAAATACTTTAATCTTCAGTCTATGTCTTGCAGCTGGCGTTTTCTAATTGGTATTGTTGCATAATAACAAAGTTTAAAACAATGTAAAACAATCAATTTGGTGGTTTAGAGCTCCGTAACCCCTGAACCACTTGACCAATTAGAAAAGGCATTATGAAAAGGGCACATCTACAGAGCAATACCTATAAAATGAGCTAAGAACCAGCTTTATAGGACAAATGGTTTGACCTGCAGAGAGGACAGACGAAAGTATCCCAGAACAACAAGCAGAACAAGAAGTTGTCTATTTGGCCCCTGTCTGCATCTTGGGTTTGGCTGGACCGAATTTCACAATTTTTGGACTGCAGACAGGCCTTGACTAGTAAAGGCTAGATTCCAAATTTGGTTCAAAGATGTTTACTTTTGACGGAGTTATAAGCTCTCAAAGTTGAGAGTTTAAAACAGAGGTCCTAGGTCGACCCTTACTAACACTGTGTTAAAACGCCAGTGTTAATACCAAAATTAGTTTGAATTTTAATTCGTTTTAAATCTAATACACTTGCGTCTAGACACCTGGTCCAGCCGCAAGGTAAATCACTTAACGAGTTATGTTTGTTCTTTTCTTCCAAATATTTATTCAAAATGAAATTCCAATCATGTCTATCTTCATGATCGATCGCTCAACCAAATTTAATTAACCCACAATTTCCTTTAAAAGTCAGCATTAAGTATTAATTCTCCCATGCATTTAGGCCTATGGCCCAATTGCAAGAGTTTTAAATTTAGTTTCCCCACATTAATCCCATGGTATGAATTTCAAAATCCTTTTTATCTGTAGTTTAATTTAATTCCTTTGTCCAACTGTCCATAATGCCTTAAGTTATCCAATATGCTATTGTGCCATCCAATTTCCCAGTGTGATCCAATATTAATCTTACTGTATTTTAATTAATTTCCTCAAATATTTTGAAACAATTTAAATTTGAAGTTAAAATCCTCATGCATTGCAGACCAACATTCCTCCATTCCCTATTATTCGATTATGTCACATGCATACTCATGCCATTCTCCATTCAAAATTACACTTCCCAAAATAAAATATGCCAACATTATTTTCCAAGCCCAAAATATATTTTCTTCCACGTGTCCCGGCTTAAGTCTAGCCACAAAATTCATGCCATTTTTGATTTGAATAAATAAAGTCCCAATCTTAATTTGCTACATCAATTAAAATAATTTTCATCATGCACCCTTGAATTTTGAACAAACGTTTCCTCTAGCTTGATTTAAATCTTTCATGTATTTAATATTATCCAAGCTCAACCATAACCCATGCAAAATCATGCAATTAAAATGAATTCCTTTTACCACATTCCTATATCCATGCTACCACGAGACCAACTTTTAAGTAATAAATTTTCTCCGAATCCTAAGGTCCAACTTAAAATGTAACAGCCAATTCTAATTCAGAATTGTGCATGTTTCTATTTTAATGATTTAATTTCGTACATGTAAACGTGAGCACAATACATGAATTTGATTAATTTTAGGGATATGACATTATCTACGTATGCACTCAGTAGTTAATTTACTGTGCTTTTGAAAGGCAACAAAAAAATCAATAACGTTCAACGTGTCTATGTTATGCTTTTCCACACCCATACAATTTCCGTATTTTCCAACATTTCTTCCTATGTTATGGCAAAATGTTCTGCACTAACTTCTCGCTTGTTAGTAATTAAAACAACCTTGGTAGCTTCGCTGTCTTGTGATGGTACGATGTTAATAGACCGATGTTACTAAGGCGATGGCGATAGGCTACATCGCCTGCTGTTATGTGGCGAAGCCATGTGCCACCCGACAAGCGTACGCCTGCCTGGCGAACGTGCTCACTACCCGGCGTTTATACCAAGTAACCTCCCGTGCTCAACGCCTGTTGGTGAGAACGCCGCTATTGCCGAGGCCGTTCTCAGGGACAGCCAGCAATCCACAGGATCTGCTCTGTCGCCTACACCCGCGTTGTGAAATCGCCGCTATTACGGAGGCGAATCTCGCGGCTTAGCTCTTGAAGCCTAGATCCATCCTGACCTATGATCCATCGGACCTAACCGTTCATAGTCTTAAAAAATCATCAAACATGATTTTTGTATTTGAAGGTCAAGGAATTCGCGTTACAGCATGATAGCATCTAAAATTTTATCTTGGAAAAAATGTGTCTATGTCTAATCCAACAACCTCCCAAAAAAAATCTCAGTCAAGTCAAGCTAGATCTAACTGTATTATCAACATTTCTTGCCTAAATCGTCTTATTGACCCATATATGTCACTTTAATTTCTTCTAGACTAAGAGAAAAAAAAATTTCTCTAAATTCATATCCCAGAAAAACTTTCTCAGGAAACCAAAAATAGGCTTTGCTCCCATTTGCTATTGTTTATACCAGTTTGCCTATTTCTCAAATCTTTAATTTAATTTTGATTAGAGAAGAAGAGACAATTTCTCCAATTTCAAACTTGCACTAACCTCCACCCCAACATTCTCGAAACAGATCGGGGGGGGAGAGGGCTTAATTCCCGACTATCCTTCCCTTTAAATCCAAATCCTGGCTTCCAGTTTCTTCAAAGAATGAATCATAGTTGCTTACCCAATATTTCTGGAAGGAGGTGGGGGGGGAGGGGATTCCAGGGAAACTTTCCCCAATCCGCAATTCTCCCTAAATCCAATCCCCAGATCCCTCCCTGAATTTCCTCAATCCATTCCACCTAAATCCCTCCCTTCCAGATTTAGGCTTCCTTCCCAGAACTCCAAATACTTTCCCAAAATTCTGTTAACCCACCTTTATTCCCAAAACAGACTTTGACCCAAAACTTCAACTGCCTGAATCTTTTGATTTTTGCTGATTACTTATTATCAAAGGTCCGAAGATTCAAAAGGTACCATTCAACAAATTTAATGATTTTCAAGCAACTTTAATAGTTCCCCATCATAACCATGTCCATACGTCGTCTTTCCTCAAGCTTTATTACTCTTCCCTGATTATTTTGCAGACGATTTGAGAAAAGTAAATTTCCGAATACCAATTCGTTATTGAACTTGAATATTTTTACTGAATCACACAGTAATGCAATCGAAACCCAAGAGCTAAAATTCGAACTTTAAAATTTCATAACTCAATCACCAAAATCCCTTATCTATGGAGTCTTAATTATGTTTATTAACTGAGGTCCAAAGATTAGTTTTTACTGACAAGACTAATTTGCTAATTCTACCCTAATTTTCACCTGTAAGGTCTCAGAGGATTGAATCGTCCACTTATTAACATAAAAATAACAAAATCTGTTAATTTGCCCATGTTCCAGCTTATAAATATCGATTTCTAGTTCTTGTTCTCTTTCTAATTTGAGCAAGAAGTCAAAATTAACGAAACAACAACAAAATATGATCTCAATTCCAAATCCTTGGATTTTTATTTATTACTTATTAATAAAAGTTCAAGGATTTCGAACCTATTACACTACCTCCAATAAAATGTGACCCAGATTCCGTAATTATTATGTAAAATTTGCTTAGTCAATTATCTGTTTCCTTCCCCAAAAATTTAAAAACACCTTTACCCTGTCAACTAACGTCCCTAACGCCGGCGGTAAAGGTTGGTTTATTTTTTAAAAACCCGCCAACAAATGAAATGATCAATGGAAGCAACGAATTCGGCCAAACAGCCAATAAGGATCTTGCCCGGAAAACATTGAAACCATAATTTTGTTCGTATGGCAAAAGACGTAAAATTTAATCTTATAAATATCAAATTTCAATGTCAATCGTTTCATGTCACTTCCATTTCGTACAACGTTTATCCCTGCGGAATCTGACTCCTACTTTAACACCAACGTTTATCGTACTCAAATGACATCCCTTCTCCCTGTATTCGAGCATCCTTCGCGAAATAGACCTTGCAACAATCCCATAGATTAAAATGAGCGCAGCAAAACCTTTCCACACGCAAAGAAAAATTTAGGAAAATGAATGCCTTTGCCCCATTTCCACTCGTCTGGAGAAATTATGCTAAACTAGGCTGTATCGGAAACCCAACCTGGAAAAAATGTCCCTATACATATCATACATTGACCTTCCATTGCTGAGCAACCTGAGACGTTCACCAAAATTTCGCGCGTCATGTGGTTCAGAAATTTGAACACGTGAACAGCCTTTTTTAACGGCGGCCCCTCGTTTTCCACTGTCTTTACACACCCTGCCGTATTATTATTATATTATTATTATTCTATTATTATGCTATACCAAATACAAAAAGTTTGAGGTTTAAACACAGTGAGATCAAGGCACCTCTCGAATGTGTCCACTGTCATGCAGTTTGTCAAAAAAATTTCCTGTAGCTAGCCGATTAACACTATGCTAAATTATCTCCTGGTTTTTCTCCCTTAGTTTCTCCACGAAACTTAATTTCCGGCAGATTTCACTGTTTCAAGTATTATACCCATGAATAAAACCAATTTCCGCTTAAGTCTATTCTATTCACTTTGTAAGTAACAGCTCAATCATGGCCCGACACGTTTACCTTTTCACTACATGCTGATAATCGCAACAGAATTATCAATATTGACGAACAAAATCTGGTGAATTAGTATCCTACAATGGATTAGAAGGAACCAAAATGTGCTATAAAGTGTGTACATTTATTTCCGCCTCGGAAAATGCTCCGTTAATTTGTAGTGGATACCAGAATTTGTAGCTCCTTTCAAGGAACGGTTTAGGTAGCACCCCTTAAGACCCAAGGTCCCAGACGATTTACACGAACGTGCAAAATTCTTCCTTTGGACTAAAATTATATGACCCTTACGATCACGACAGTAATGGATTCCACTTTTCAAAATGGACTTGTTTAAACTCTTAATAATTTTATATATTTGACGTTTGTTTAATGCCAATCGTGTAGGACATAATTATCCGATAATTATTTATGCGGAAGTGCCGTTTTTGTTTTTAAAAAAATTTCTTGTTACCTTGACCGTTGATTTCTCATTATGAATCCACGCTACTTCAAACGCTGCCTGCAATATATATATCAACCCGCTCAAACGCATTATATGTCGTGAAACAATAACTGGTGTTGCAAGCGAACCTAACTAGTGGTAAAAGCTACCAATTGAATACGTATGGTTATTTAAAGCTGAGAAAATAGTAAGCTGTTGTATCGTAACAAGTCGGTAATGGAATTAATTATATCGTTACACTTCATATAAAATCTAGTAATGTGTAATTAGTGCTAGGTAAGTTTACAGTCGTACTGAGTTTATCAAAACGTATGCTCAACCAATATCCCTATATGCTTATGCACATTCCCATAATTTAAAATTTGAAAATCATGTACACTCCATTTCTAACATTTCCCAAAACCTAAACAAAATAATAAATTTAAAACAGTCTGCTTTCTAAACGAACTACATGATCCTTGCTGTCGTGGCATTTGCCGAGTGACCCAATCCAAGAATCAGTAGCCTACATACGTATCAAATTTTGTAAGTAGCGAATGCTAAACAGCAGAATATGGAGATCAACACTTAAATTATCCACACCAAATCCCTTATGCAGAGAGACGCAGCTTTCCATCCCAGCCTTTCCTATCGAAATTCCTGTCAATTTAAACCAACCAAACACCCTAACAACTTTCCCGAGAAAACAGGATTTACAGTTGGATTGAAATTACTTGTTTTATTTGAATAAATATGTTACTTCAGCTACAATTTGACTACGTTAATTTTAGATAAGAAAGTCATAATGAACATGATGATTTTGCGAAGCTCACACACGTTCCAAGCTTACAATGTAACAATTGTTTTGCACTAAATTTTACGCACTAAAAAGAAGCAACTAAACTAGCTTTGTATGGCATAAAAAAAAAAATCATATTCCCTAAATGTAACAAAATTCCATCTAATTAGGAGGACACAATGAACCGCAGTGTAGCAACAAAATTCCAAATTATCCGTAAAAGGCCTGCAGTAAAACATTTTAAATGTACTGAGTCTTCTCAGTGAGAGAAAAACTTGATTTAGCTTGAACATTCTGGTTCTGTTATTTCATAATGTTCGTCACATCCCATATAGAAAAACTTTGTTAAATTTCCGACATCCCAAAATTTCTATAATTTCCAAAGTTCCCAAAACTATCAACCTATCTAAATTTCCCAACACCTCAACAACTACCAACCTTTGTTCGATTTCCAGTTTTAAATCTAGAAAGTGACTTCAATTTAATTTAGAGTCCATTCCGCATCAAGTCTAATTTCCATAGAGATCAACCCTAATTTCAATCCATTTTACAGAAAGAATGTTAGTAAGGATGTAATAACGAACCAAGTACTAAACAATTAGGAAACGTCACCCGCACTAGGAACAAGAATGTCAGCTTGAATATTTCTCTTATTTACAATTGTCTCAATTCGATTATCCGTTTGCCAAGCCAATTCTGCCGTTGACAACAGTTCAATTTACAAGCTAATTTTCAAAATGTTTTTCTGAACAACTTTCGAAATTTATTTAGGTATTTATTTACTCATAAATAACGTTTATTATTGGTATCCCTAAATGGGAAAATGATAATATACCTAGCAGCATAACGTACCATGCAAAATTTGCTTGCAGAACTATTCAAGAGGTGAAGCGCAACAAAATTCAGTAATAATCCGAAGCAACACCCGAAAAACAACCAGTAAAACAAATATCTGGGAATAATCAAAACCCACAAAAGAAGAACCATGTAGCGGGAACATAAAAGTAACATTACTCGACAATTTCTAAAAAAATAACTTCATCTCGACTCAAGTCGACTTCAGAATAAATCGCCCGAGGCCCCAACAAAATAGTCAGGCCAAGCGTTCCATAGTTCAACTAGGCAGTAACCAATTGAAAGTTGAACCAAATTTATTTTGACAAAAGTGACGTTTTAACTGTAACTTGTGACCTTTTAAGCTAATAGACTAAAAGTTCAACCCGGCATTTTACCAAAATTTGTATCATACTACAGATTATTTGAAACATCAATCTGAGACTCTCTCTTTCGCGTCGCCATGAAAATGATGGTATTCGTAAAATTCCAGCCTTTCTTCGCACCATGCTGTTCCCGACAAAGGACACATTTTTAACCGAAATAATAAAAAAAAATAGATTCATTAGGAATCAAAACCTGAACTTAATTTCCACCAAACGAACCGTATGGGGAATTTTGAAATAACAGTAACGAATTTCTGACCCGTTTTAATTTTCTATTAACCTATGCCTTTTTAATTTCCCGGAGTTTTCATCTCCTTCCACTGATAATAATTAACAATACCCCTCCATCATGAATTCTTTAACAAGTGTATCATAAATCAGCGTTAGTGACCATTCTGTATCCAAAAGTGGCGTTCTAGTCTTATTAACTATTTCAAACTACCTGCGGCCACGAAAATGAAACTTTTGTTGTTCTTGTGTACTATTAACCGAATCATTTTCGCTAGAACTGAAATTCGCTCTACAATACTCCCAAAATCAGTAAAGATCCCGTTTCCGTCTCTAGTTGCTATTTCTGCCACTAGATTCCGCTCACAGTACCATCGCGAGCCAGGTTTTCCCTGAGCGCTCGCGAGCAGATCGTCATCCTCGTTTATCTTTTTATTTTTTTGACTACGGGTACAGTAGGTCTCCCTTCGCACTTACTATCCCAAAACGTTAAACAAATTGATGGATCTTCTACACCTTCAATGGTTGGAACCCTAATTTTCCAGTTTTTCTGTGTTAATGCCGATAGTCCAACTGATTACCTGTAACAATTTCTACTTCTACTTCGAAAAATGACTCGTTTGTAAGTTTGAGTACATCGTACGCTTATTGCCTAAAAGCGCCAAAACAACAGGTTTATTTATGTCGATACTGTTTAATTTAGAATGCCGAATCATTTCCGTCTTCAAATAAATTTATGACTACTGAATCACTGGTTAGGCCATACTCTTCGTTAACTGATCTTAATGCTGCAATAAATTCACTTGTTAATTCCAAATTACTTTCCAGCTGCAACATATCTAGACGGTATTTTACCAAAATAAGAAGCTAAACGCGATAGTGCTAGCGTTCTATCTGGCAGATATAGCTTTTGCTGATGCCAATCAACATCTGAGTATAATTTTGTAAATACTGTATCCGCTGAGTACCTGAAAATACCCGTACCATTATTTTGAATGCCTATTGAATGTTCATCACCCAACTGACCATCCCCCTTATTGTCATTTGTTTGAAATTTCTGAAACCCATTGTTGTTATTTTGCCCAGAATTCTGTTGGAAACGTTGAAAAGCGATTGCAGCTTTTGTAAGGCAATGAGGATAGCTGTATGAGTGTTAGTGTACGTTATAGACTTAAGATTAGTACGTAAGTGCTTGACTGTGGGTCAACGCTTAATAAACAAGTACAAGAACAAAAATTCTGTTGTTGTTGGTTGCAATACTGCAGGTTTCCATTATTATTTTTCTGATTTTGCCTTTGGCCACCACCAGTATTGCCACCACCATTATTTTGTTGCCCATAGCTGCTCCTAAACCCACTGTTAAATTGTGAGTTATCCCTGTAACCCTTGTCCCAGTTACAACCGTTATTTTTAGTGCCTCTTCCGTCTCTAAAATTTCCTTGTCCCCTGTAACTACCTCTGTTACCTCAAAAAATTGTTGTCACCGACAATTGACCCCCGTTTCCATTTCTTGCCTGATTTTTCTGTCTAACCAGGTTTAAATTATCCGGCTTAGTGCGGCAATCCCTTTTCAAATGTCCGATTACTAAACATCTAAAGCAAGAACGACTGTCCCGCAGATTCGGACAAACTGCATTCACCCTACTAACATTAACCCCTTGCCCTGCGCGTGCTGCACTAATTCTAGCCTGCATCCATGCGGATACAGCTTTAGGTATGACTTGTTCCAAAATTCGTGAAAAAATATTTCCTAAAATGTCCTCATCCAAAACTCCAACCACCTGATGTGACTCATCCCTAGGTGTAGTGCAGGAAGGTCCACCCTTGCCCCGAATCGAACCCCTCGGAACAGTCGACCCTTTTGCCCTTTGTCTACCCCTATCAGCATTTCCGCCTGTTTCTGTACGCACCGGCGAATGTGAACGCATCCTTCTTAAATCTGGCAAAAGGATATCTTCCCGTTCCCCGTCCAGTAAATCCAAAAGAATAAAATCTGTTTCAACAATAGGTTCACTATCCCTTGGTATAGTCGGGGTGCTGGTCGAAATTTGACTAATGTCCCTAAAATCATCCCCGTTAAGTGGCTTGTTTAATACCCGTCCCCTCGACGAGCGTTTAACCGCACCTCGAGTTGTTCTTCCCTTTGCCCCAGGCATTATGAAATATCTAAAATATGCTTATGTTCCCAAAAAAAATTAAAACTTTTGGCCCAATTTAATTCTCAATCAGCAATATTAACTTTCTGTTTTTAAATAATTTCCACCGACACACCAATTATCGCAACACAACACTGCACTTTCCCTCAAAAATTTATATCAACCGTGTCACACTCTTATCACAAATTTATCACAAATTCCACTGGCAATCTACACCCAACTCAACACTAAATCAGTTTTCCCAATTAATATGCAACACTCCCTAACATACCCCAAATGTCAGCAATCAATTCAACACAATCCAGCATAAATCAATATCAAATCAACACAAACAATCAGCTGCAACCAGGAATCAAGACTCACAACTTCCTTAAAAAAAAATAAAGTTCAAAAGCTACTAAAATCCGCACAAAATCCACTTGCAGTCTCAATAAATCGCCAACAATTTAAATGTCTACTCGGCAAAATTTTCTTTCTACAGCCTAGGCTAATAAATCAATACTACTCGAAAAAATTTCTAAACTTTTCACGTTAGGCGTGGCTTACTTTGACACCACTGTTATGGGTTTATATTCCAGCAATACTGCAATACAAGCCATAATATGTCAGGATGTATTTGTTTACACTGTGTCAATAAATGTATAAATAAATCGCATAACAACCATAGACAGCTAACCTCCTTCTTTACTGTTTAGAATAACCCACTACCACAAATAGTTAAACGGTCTGCACTGAAACACACAACCAACTACTTGCTGAGTATTTTAGTTAAACACTGATAAAGGGTTGACACCTAAACCTAGAGTTCCCTCACTCTAACCTTAACTCAATCGACACCTATGTTATTGGATTAATGGCCAAATGGTATTAAAACAATTTCGATCCTATTAATAAATAATCACTCTGATTCCTGCTTGCCTAATAATAAAATGTAGTTTGTTTTGACTTCCGGTGCTAGTCACCTTATAAGCGATGCAACATTGCTCTGAACAAGATATTCAAAATTAAAGTAAGCAGGCATATGCTAAGTTAAACAGTTTGCCATGCAACGCTTAGTGACCGCTGATTTTACTGAAGCATGCATTAATCTAAGTTAAACAGTTTGCCATGCAACGCTTAGGTTCTCGGGAAAAATTTTTACGGATGCCGCGCAAACAGGTTGCGTTTGCAACGCTTAGATACCCGTATGTTACGGATGCCGTGCTATTTCTAAGTTAAACAGTTTGTAAATACAACGCTTAGATACCGGGAAAACATTTCTCCGCATGCCATGCATATTCTAAGTTAAACAGCTTGCCATGCAACGCTTAGATGCCGGGAAAAAATTTCTCCGCATGCCTTGCATTTTTCTAAGTTAAACAGTTTGCATTCGCAACGCTTAGATGCGACACTGCCGGTCCGGCAGATTAGTGCAAACCAGAATTAGAAAAAAATATATATATAATAAAGCAGCATAAATAAAAAAAATAAAAAAAAATGTTATATGATTGCTGCAATTAGATTTAAAATTTAAATCGTAGGCTTCTGGAATTTTAGAATTCCAGTCTTCTAAATACGCCTGTGTATTGGTCGCTTACGTTCAGGAGGATCAATGTAGGTAGCACATGGCATAAAACGGTTCTTTTCCAGGCAAAAGAGCTTGTTTTAAGGTAATTGCCTTACAGACAAATTACTCTATAACAAGCGCTCTAGTAACGAATACGAGTCGCTAGAGCATCGCACGACATCAGGGTCGAGAATTGTACAGATCACAATTCTGGCGGTATAACATATTTATTGTGAGGAAACGCAATAATTTCTTAAATTCATGTATGCTGGCAGAACCTTACTGTTAGGTTCGACCTGAGCATGTAGTCAAAATGGGTTGACACGCATATACGATTGACGGCTTTCCCCACAGGTTAGTCTAAACTGTCTCGTAGTAGTCAAAATGGGTGAAACAAATACAAATAAACACATAAAATATTTTACACACCACATCAATCGAGCCCCATGTATGAATGAGTTGCAGTACTCGCTATGCTGTTTCGAATAAATGAAACGTAGAGTCAAATGTAGACACTAACAAAAAAATACCACCAAAAACGTGGAGTATGTGAAAATAATTTCAATATTAAGTACGCAATAAGCACACAATCGTGAAAATTTTCATTGCGAATAGCAGTAAATAACACCTACATTAAGGGGTTAAGCGAACACGACTTAACGGGTTAACAAAACAGGTATCTTCTCCCCTCCCTTGTTCAAATGCTTATTTTGTTACTATGTAGCATGAAAATATTACTAAATAAGTAAAAAGCATGATGAAACCGATTTTGATAACTTGGTCGCCAGTTTGAGTCCCAATACGAGACCAAACAAGTGAGATATTCAGAAACATACAAGTTCTGGGCGACTCATGTATGTAGCATGCATATGATATTTTATTATTTACGAAAACTGTGTGTTGCTATTGGTACTACAGGAAAATATTTAAATTTGACAATGTCAAATAGTACTGTTCGAATCAAACCATGGATATTCCATATTTTATTAATTATTTATTTGCCCACGGGAGCAAATCAAAGTCACGTTTGGCTATAAGAAGTGACTTTTCTTCCAAATGTGAAGAGACAAGAAACATGATTTCAAAGTGAAAATGTTGAAAGTTGATAAAACATAGCTAGTAACGCTTGTGTTTTCTTTCACTCGCCCAGCTAGAGCAGGAAACTAGGCCAAATAGTTGGCAACGTAATTACCGAGGGTAGAGAAAACCCACTCAGCCTTGAACGACCTTGGCCGGACCAGTGGCCAACTCAGGTCGAAAGTAAGAGCACAACACGATATGGGAAGGTGCCACGCCACCCTCGTGGAAAGCAAGAGGGATAAACAAACCCATGTGGCCAGCCCAGAGAAAGTGAAACATCATTTGTTTCAGATCAACAGCAACAAAGTTGATTTTATTAAATTGTGTTCAGCCACATGGAGAATGCGCTCTCGAGTCTTGCATGCACTTAAGCCATACAATATTTTATTCCAATTCCACCCAGACTAGTATTGCTTAATTAATGAAGCATTTTAATCTTGCTGTACATAATTATTGCCCTGATTTATGTGAAGGTTGTTTTTTTACCTCAAAGAAAGGTGCGTTTTTCCTAGTCACACGGCAATTAACTTTGGGCCGCCGGTAAATGAGAAATTCTTGCTTAATTATGTAAAGCAGTTTCTGTTATAAATGAACTGGGTTTGGAAGCTAAAATAAGGAACCACTAAAAAGGTACCATGATTTTAGAATGAACAGGGATTATTTTCCTAAACGAACAACTTTACAGTAGGTAACAGGAATATTTTCCAAGGTAACAAGCTTCACCATAGGTAATAGCAATAAGATTTATGAATTAATAAGTTTTGAAATGAGCATCAGGAATGTTTTCCAAGTTAACTGAGCTTTACAATGAGTAAAAGGAATGTTTTCCAAGCAATAAGTTAATATGTATTTCCCCATTAACTTAAAAAAATTTCAGTTTTAAGTTTGCATAGCAAGTGTCAATTAATTTATAAGTGTTGTGGCAAGGAGGGGTGGGGTGTATGATTTACACAGGTGTTTTCACCACGAGGCTAATAATCACTTATCTCTTTATTCATTAATCCTGGATCATGATGGAATGATCCCTGTTCTATGATTCAGCCTCTTTTCTCCAATTTTCTGCCATCCTGACACTTTACCACAATTCACTGTATGTTTCACAATTTTTCTGAAAATACATGAATTTGGACTGCATCAGTTATGTTACATTCACACATTTTTTTTTCTCGTTTCATCTGAAAGCATGTCACAATTAATTACACTTTTGTATATGTTTTTGTGACCTTATACATGAATTAAATGATTTTATTTCATAAAATAATGTTTCAGAATTTTCTTTTCTTGATTTAAAAGAAAGTTCTGTATTTTCCCACTATAGAGTGAGTTCGCTAAATTTAGCATCTTGGGTGGGTAGCAACTGTTGCCATGGTCAAGGGTGAGTCGTCCTGACCTATTTTGACCATCCCTTTCACTTGCTGATGGCTGCCCTTGAGCATAAACACTCTATTTGCTGAGGGAAGGGGGGTGGGCAATAACCAAAGTAGTCGGTGGGTTGAAAGGGTTGGGGGTACGGCTCTGGGCCATGCTGGCTTGATCTGACGTCAAAATGCGGCCTGGTCGAGGCCATGTAAACAATAGCTGATGGTCACTATATGAGCAGAGGGGGTGAGCTAGGTCCCTAGGAAAAAGGGACGGCCCCTTTTTCGTGACGTCAAGCCTGAACTTTGCACCCATCGGTTTTACCAATGTTCGTTTTTGGGTCACAATATTTCGGACCTGGGAAATTTCGGGGATTTTAACCGCACACGAAGTTGTGTACTTCCATCTGACAAGTCTTTTCGTTTTTCGTTCCCCAAACTATTTCGACAATGGATCCCCCCCCCCCCCCCGCAAGAAAAGAAAGATGACCCCCAAGGAGGAGAGAAGTGCCGTAGGAAACATGCCTCGCTCTGTAAAAGACTTTTTAAAACTGGTCTATCAACGTACTCCTGTTATATGTCTGTTTAGACCACTACCATTATTGCGAGAAGCCTCCTGCGTTATTCACGGAGTGTCCGCATCGGACCACGGCTCATATTCCGTTCGCCCCCATGTTACCGGGTGAGGCCCCTATGGGCTACGCACTGCACCTCATGTTCATGGAGCTGATAATTAAAGAGCCCCGTCAGAACGTTTTTGTGGAAGGCGCACCTCCCGAGGAATCGGCCCGAGCTCAGCAGCTTCGTCTGAGCTCCCATTATTTAGGGTGTAGCCCTATGAACACTAGGGGGTGCTTACATTGCCGATATGTGGCTTATCCCCCGTTTCCAGAAGAAGATGAAGATTTTGCCGTATATTTCTGGAGGGCCGTATATTTCTGGAGGGCCGTAAATTCCGAAAACGTGTTCTTTCTGCAACAGAACGTTCATCGGGCTTTAGCCCACTACGAAGGGGTCTTGCGCCAACAGAACAATCGTTCCCCTTCTTTTGACAATTTGCCGGATGATTTGGCGGAAGTTTTCCCGGACCATCTGCTAGAAGGTTTGCCGCCGCTTCCGGACCTCGCCCGCATCTATCACATTCAAGATCCTGATGACATCGATGCGGGAGCCTCCGGCAGCGGCATTCAACAGTGCCGCCGCCCTGGCCTTTGCCGAGATGACTGCCCTGTTTGTCATAACGGACAATATGGTAAGAAATTTTCCTATTTATTATTTTAATGAATTTTCTATCAATTTTCATCATGTGATGTTAAATTTTAACTTTTATTTATTTATTTAAGTTAGTCGTAGCGCCTAAAGGCATTAAAACGACATCCACAGAAAAGGACAAAGAATTGCCCCCAAAAACAAAAACATTAAAACAAACTAACTGCAAGAATGTTGACACTGTATACAATCATGTTGTAAATCTAAATACTTTTTGAATGTTATAAAACTTGTGGCATTCACAGTTTCAGTAGTCAACTCATTCCAGTTTCTAACAGTTTTTGGAAAGAAAGAATCTGCAAGTACATTTGTATTACACTGCACCTTGTTAGCCTTCTTAGGGTGGTCATGTCGCCCAAAATAGCTAGGAATTTTTATGTAGTCGTCTGGGTTTAAAAGAGTATCCCCGTTATATATCCTGTAGAACAGTCCTAGTCGACGATCCCTTCTTTGCACCTCAAGTGGCTGCCATTCCAGAGTGTTCAGCAAACCAGAGACACATGTGCTCGAATCGAATCTGCTGAATACCATCCGTGCACCGCGGCGTTGTACTTTCTCAAGCATGTCCACCAAAAATCTAGTTTCAGGGTCCCACACCGCACTGCAATAATTGATTTTTGACCGAACTAAAGCATTGAAAACCAGCTCCCTAGTGCGCGTCGTTGTACCAGCCAAAACACGGTTTATGAAGCGAACTTCAGAGTTGGCCTTTGTGCACAGGCTCGAGACGTGGTCGTTCCAGTTTAGCCTATTGTTAATTTGAACTCCCAGAATAGAGAGTCTGTCAACCACCTGCAAAGCATCATTTCCGATTTTATACTCGGGAATGACAACAGTCTTTTTTCTAGACACCGCTAAGACTTTGGTCTTGGTAGGATTGAGATTCATTCTCCACTTTTTACACCACTCTTCAATTTGATTCAAATCAAATTGCAGCTGTCTTCTGTCGGCCGCCTCCGTAATGCGTCTGAACACTGTGGAATCATCTGCAAACACTGCTTTGTCAGACTGAATGGATTCAATCAGGTCATTTATGTAAATCAAAAACAGAATAGGACCACTAACGGATCCTTGTGGCACTCCAGACAAGACTGGAGCCTCAGTTGACCTTTTTCCATTTACAACAACAAACTGTCTTCTGTCTTGGAGGAAGGCACGATACCAGTTTACAACACCATCTGATGCACCATAGCCTTGAAGCTTTATAAGAAGCAAATCGTGAGGCACGGAGTCAAAAGCTTTAGCCATGTCCAATGCTACAAGGTCAACGGTAGCTCCCTCATCTAGTGCACTAGCAATATTATGTATCATGTCCAGAAGCATCAGCTCACACGAAGATTCACATGTTGGTTAGTAAATATTACTTTTTGATTTACTGGAAGTGGAAATGATAGTATCAGATTTGTTTATGCAAAACCTTTCCTGTTAAACAACTTCCAGAAGCTTATTTAAATCTTAATCTGCGATATGTGCATCTGAAAATACATTATTGCTTCTTGAGCAAGAAAATGTCATTTTCGACAAGTACTTATTTTTCTAAAAGTATTTTAATTTTAATTCAATGGTTCTCAAAAGCAAAACTGAGTTACTTTTAAAGGAAATGCTTAGTTTCAAGTTTGCTTGGTATAGGCACTCTGAATTGTAGGCCTTTAGGTAAGTTACATTTTCATGAAATGCTATAAAATTAATTTCTATTTACTTATATGTTGTTTTATTAACAACGTGGTGATAATTTATTTAAAGCACTGAAATAGGAATTTCTACGAACTGGTTTTAAAATAAATGAAACTGCAATTTTCGTTTCATGATCCATTTCCTTATGGATGTGAAATGCAAATATTGCTTACTATTAGTAATAATTTTAATTTTATAATTCATGTCCTTATGGATGTAAAATTAAACAGTATAGCATAGCTATGAACAGTTCGTTCAACTTCCGCTTCGGAATAGTTAAATAATTTTATGCCTTAAACTGATTAAAGTAGCGTCTGCTTAGGACCTTCATTTTTTTTTCTTAAATCTAAGAAATGACTGTCCTTAAATGCTGTTTACATTTTCCATTCGTGAAAGGGAATCTGTGCCATGTGGCGATGTTAATATTCATTTGTATAATAACTTTACTTTGGCTAGGTAGTCCGAACTAATTTTTTATGAAACTGGACTCCTATATAGCCTATTATTTATTTATGTGGCACCGTTTCCGTTTCAAGAATAACATGCAATCTAGAATAACTAGGGTGTGAGTGAAATGCAAGTTCTGAAAATATTCAGGGGGGGGGGGGGGTTGTGATCTTTTGATCTTAGTAAAATTTGTTTATCGTACAAGTTTGCATAGTACGTATAAGAACAGATGACATAAAACATTGATTTTGAATGTCCGGTAACCATCCGGTAAATATTCGAAACGTATCTTTACAAAATCCTTGGTTTTGAACTTTCAGCCGCAATGAGCGCGGCAGCGCGAACTAACCGCTAAAAGTAGGTTAGCCTCTCTGCGCGTAGGAAAATTAAATTTCCGTTGCGCGTTCGAACTCTAAATGATGAAGTTAAGGATGGTAGCAACTTATAGTCTTAAGAAAATAGAGTATTTTGTTCTTTTATTCTTAATTTGGATTAAGTATTATATCTTATGACTGGGGGGGTGGGACTGGGGGGTTGTCATGCTGTTATAACTATCATGTCGGGAAGGAACATGTTCCAGTTGTATTCAAATGCTTGAACATCCTATTCCCGTATACCATTTTACAGTGATTTCCCTCAATATTGTTCTTATGAACGTGAGAGAATCTAAGATAACAGCACGTATCGCCATATGCGAAAATGTATACTTACATTGAACCAATTTACATTGTCAATTTCATATGCATTCATAATTTTATGAATTAGATTTTAATCTTTGTCGTTCAATTTTCTTTATTTTAAGATGATCCAGATAGCGACGGCGGCGACGAGTAGCGCCGTTGCCGTCACCGTTCTCGACTGCCCGCTACAAAATAAGCGGCGCGGTCGAGTACGACATTGCTCGCCCTGTTTACAGGACTGTAAATCTTTGTATATTGTAATTTTGTTTTCAGTGGGGTATTTTCTAAAGTGAACCTTTTTATTGCTAAAGATTCAAGGCTCTTAACTAGGCCCCTTTTTTTCTGTTAGATCTGCACAGCACTGTGGACCTTCACAATACTACAAAAGGGTTCTTTATATGGAGCTATTTGTTATACAGCGGCAGGGTGACCACTCGTCCTATATTTTAAGCAATACTCTGTTCCTATAATTCAACGAAATATCCTTATATATCGTATTTTTCCATACAGTTTTCCTATATTCAATTTCAACTGGGTGCTTGCATTTTTTTTTTTTTTTGGCGAAGAACCCAATCTCCTTGTCAATCAGTTGACTGATGAGAATTTAATTGGTGGTGAGAACACCCAAATTACTATAAAACTGAAGATGCTGAAACGCCAAGCAAAATGATTGCTGCTTGAAATACGAAAGTTTTATACAGGGTGTTTAAAAAAAAACGCTACACGTCGATGTCGAATTTTCCTAAGTACAACAACTTTCCCCATCTCTATAACCCTTATCCATGACCTCAGAAAAGAAATCATGAAAGTTATTCCTGACTCAGGAATGAAAGCTTTTATTTGCTTTTCAAATAAAAAAAACATTTATTTGGCCAGCAAGCAAAATAGCTAAATAAAAGCTTTAACAGTATCTGGAGACCAGATAAAAACGCAAAAGGAAAAAACGCATGTGGCAACCCTGGTTGGTGGGACTAGGGGGGTGGGGGAGAGAGACCAAAACAAACAATAAAAGCCCATAATTAGATTTCAAGTAAGAAGGGAAAAAAATATTTATTTGGCCACAAAGCAAAATAGCTAAAATAAAGGCTTTTACGGTATTTGGATTCCAAATAAAAACGCAAAAGGAACAAACGCATGGGCAACCCTGGTTGGTTGGTTGGGGGGGGGGGGGGATCAAAACAAACAATATGTGCATTTATTTTTTAATTTCAAATAGAAAGAAACAATAAAGCATTAATTAGGCCTTTAAATAAAATAGCTAAAATAAATGCATTTACAGTATTTGGATTTCAAACAATAATTCGCAAAAGGAACGTATCCACGCCTTAAACAAAGACGATCCCGATCGACACATTCAGTTCTGTGAGGAATTCCTAGATTTCAAATAATAATAAAGCCTCTATGAGTTTGGCTTGTCTGTACTTGTTGATATCCTGTTTAATATTTTGTGTCTTAAAATAAATATCGTGCCTTTAATGCATTGAGTATGTATATTATCTTTGAATATCTGCATGAATATATGCAGCTCTCTATAATCATATTATAATTTATGTGAATATTAATTTATGCAAATATAATATAATAACAATATCCCTTACCATTCAGAAAAGTATCCTTTTTAAGGATTCTTTGTTTCCCCATTTTAACTTGTTTCTGATTCAGAAAAACCGTCACATAATTATTTGCTCAAACCACCGCGGCTCTTGATTAATTTGCCTAAAGAACCAGTAGACAGAAAAATATCCCCAAAAATAAACGGGGTCAAAGCTGAATACTCATGATTCGTGCGCATTATTATGTGACGTAACTTTTGTCCTAACGACCAAAATTTTCTCACAAGCCTATAGTCCATTAACTCGAACTGTGTCATCAACCCTTTCATCGTATTCAAATGCAGTTTCCACTTATTTTCACGGTTCTTACCTCATTATAACCACATGATCACATTTCTCATTCAAGTGAATTTCATGCTCTTTATATAATGACTTTATTTCAACATAATCAATTCAGGTTCAAATCATTTGTGCTACAAGCACCCAAAAAAAATGTATATAACAATTTCACGCAGCTTCCTTTGCGTCACAATTCAAATCATCATTATTATGTCATGATGTCATGCAATTTTACATTATATCGTTATTTATCACATATCTCATTTGCATTATGTTCCTTATATGGTTTCATTTTTCATTATTTATTACATTATTTCCGTATTTTTTACGATTTATTTTCTGTTTCTTATTATTACTTCGATTAAAAACAAAATAATTTGACATACACATTGCAATGCACACTTCCTGAAAGAGAAAAAGAATGGCAAAACACTCATTTCGTGTAGACAATAATCATTTTTGTCGAATTTGCCGTCTTCCCTTGTATTCAAGTCTAAACTTGCTGTGTATCTTTGCTTCGTGCATTTTCTTTCGGTTATCCCTTACCGAATTAAAATTACTCTCCTGTGTTTCTTTCGAGTAGACAAATTTTTCCTTTCATACAAGGAGTATAAAGAACAACAATATGATTCACCACAAATCATTCTTGATTCGTCCTGTATTCTTGTTTTGTGCCATATGTTTTCGTAATTTCACCAATTAACCCATCACGGAGTATGTCTACTAATTTAAATTTTCACATAAATTTTTCCAACTTCCAACATTAATTCATATCTTTTCATGAATTAATTCTACTAATTCAAATTTTCACATGAATTATTCCAACTAATTAAATTTTTCACATGAATTATTTCAAACTAATTCAAATTTTCACATGAATTATTCCAACTTAATTCAAATTTTCTCATGAATTGTTTCAAACTAATTCAAATTTTCACATGAATTATTTTAAGCTACCTTATCTTGTCAACTTTTGTGTTATTCAGTTTCGCCATGAGTTTTTACTTTATCTTCATAGCTTATCCGACATTTTGTAGGGCACGTTTCGGAAAATTCAGGATGATACATTTCATGAATAGCACTTTTTATCAACATGTTAGTGCAAAAACAAAAGAAAAATAGTATTCCAACCCAAGGAACCCTAGCCGCCTCAATCGTTAACGATTCGTCTGCCATCCAACCAGTATGGACTTCAGGCAGCGTGCCTATTCAAAAATTTCGCAAATCTTACTGTGATCCCTTTCAATACCCAATCTTATCTGGTGTATTCAAAAGGGGTGGATCCTATTATCTCGTTGGTCGCTAACAGACTGTTCAGTCTCTAATTAGTCTCAGAAATTGAACAACGAGTCTAACCTAGCATCTTCCCAACCCTCCTACTCTAGGATAGGTATATATTATTAATTCTTAAAAGTAAGAGAGAGAATTTATGTGTTCATTATGCTTACCAATCTTCTTTATGTAATGTCATGTGATGTGTAAAGAACTTTGTGTCGGGTGTACTTTTTAAAGTGACTATCATTCCCAGAGAAAAGAATATTCAGTTACACAAACCACACCTGTTCCGCAAAATCTAAATCAAACTCCCATTAAAAATGTTGAAAGTCCAACTTTCACACATCAACTATCGAGAGTCCAACTCTCGTCAAAATCCCCATCAAGAATCCAATTCTTGTAAAAACAAGTCTAACATCAAGAATCCAATTCTCGTAAAATCAGAAGTATCGAGAATCCAATTCTCGTAAAATCAGAAGTATCGAGAATCCAATTCTCGTAAAAATCAGTAGTATCAGTAGTATCAGAAGTATCAGTAGTATTCGTAGTCCAATTGTAACTGAAATTCTTGTCTGTAACGTGATCTAATCACCATTCAATGTTAATATCCTTAATCCAAGCCACCATTTAAGGTTACATTAATCGTAGACACCATTTAAGGTTGTGTTTAATATTCATCAGCATAGTAGTGAAAACTATTAAGTTCTATATGTTTCCCTCGCTTGTGAAGGGGAAGGGGATTATGTGTTGTTTGTGTCCCCAGAAAGTTTCATCCTGTATTTAATTCAATTTTCCATAATACTCATCTTTTGATCCTGTCTGTATCCAATTTCTGCCATCATCATCCATCATGCCTTCCAGTTTCATTCATTCTGGATTTTGGCCATCCACATCAGTCCATTTCTGTGCCAACCATTTTCACAACCTCTCTTTTCATCTCGAGTCTCAACTTTCACCATACTTTCTCTGGAACATTCACAATCAAATAAAAAGGAAGAGAAAATTAATTCATTTTCAACACAATAAATTGTCTCTTCCTGTGAAAATAAATTTAGTTTTATTAACATGACTTTCAGTATCACACTTCAATTCACTATTTTCACTTTATATTTATGTGAATAAAGTTGTATTTCTTAATTTCAAGTTTTTATGTTGTTATTTACTTTCACACAATATTTGGTTAAACAGAAATTCCACTGTCTCATGCTTAAAAATAGAATCTGTTGTCAGCCATGTGATAACTGACCCACTTTCCAGTCTGATGCACCCTTCATGAACATCCACCTGCCCTTCTTCTTTGAAAGGGGGGAACTCAACCCCAGCACATCACTGAAAACAAAGGGTTGCCGCTAATGGAAAACAGGAGCCTTTCAAAAGATGGTATCGCCCATCTTGGCCTCAAAACGTGGGATCAATTTGGACGATAGGCATCCATTTTTGTCAACAACTGGGGGTGTTTACGGAAAACCGAACTAGACATTGTGGCGCCCAAATTTTGACATCACATTTGACCCAAAGTTCGGTTGGTTAGCCCATTAGGTCAACCATCGGACTTCAAAATTGTTTGACTGTATAAAAGTCACTCTCATCTGAGAAATCCATCTTTCTGCTCGTGTTTTGTTTTTCCCCGCTCATCTGCTCTCCAGAAAATACCCGTGCGAAAAACGCACACCCCGGAACTTCTTCCTACGCCATACAGCCAACAGCCCTGGGACCGTAGAAATGGACATGACCGTGCCGCCGAGGACTTGCGCTGTTTTCAGGGTGTTTTAACCCGGAACATTTACATTTTCACTTTGGTGACCCTACGTTATCAGAACTGTTTGCGATTACCATTACAATTTCTACATTGCCCTCACCAGCCCCAGAACTATGCGCCATTTCCAGTTTTATTTCCTGGGGAGGGCCGATCTAGCTACATTTAACGGGCTTCTTTCAATTGCTGATTTTAACGACCAATCAGCCTAGTATTCCTGCCTTTGATGTCCCACCTCATGAAGGAACTGTCGCCTCCTTACACGCTATTCTAATCATTTTTATGGTTGTAATTTGGCCAACAGTATGCAGTGTCAACACCTGTGCTACCCCTTCTTCCCTCCTTCTTCCTCCTTTCCCTCAATCCAACGAGACATTTGAGGCTTATCAAATTAGGCCGCCGAAATGGAGGCACATGATGCCAGAGCTCGTGCTGTTACCACTTAGTGGGGGAGCAACTGGTTTTCCGTGTCAATTTTGTGATACAATATTCCGGTTTTTTTTGTTTGTTAACTGGTATCCCAAAGAGCACGAAAACGCTTGTTGCCACTTCCGGAACTTATGCAGGGGGGTGGGGGGAGGGGTGGAGGGAGAGGGGAAGCGCATTGCCGAACACTACGTTTTTGGCCATAACTTTCTTAATTTTTATGATAGAGAACCCTGATTAGGCTCAAATTAAAGGAAATTTAATTACCTAAAACTTTTATTCCGTACAGAATTTGCCTAAAACAAGAAATTAGCCTGTTATAGGCAGAAAGAACTAAAAATCGTTCAATTTTTGCTAGTTATTTCTGCTAATAAACAGTTAATTTCGATGGTCAGACAAATTTTGTATGCTTTTGTATGATAGCACTGCCGCTGCTGTTTAAATGTTGAAAATAAGTGTGCTTCCTTTTTAATCACTCATACATACTCAGCAGCAAGCACAGCTGTAGCAGGTGGAATTAGAAAGAATCGTGTACAGGATGATGGATTTTTGGTCAATCCAACTGTACCAACCATTGGCTTTCATACTTCTGTTAACACGCTCTAAAGCTTGGTCAGCTCCAATTGCACAAAATGGGATTATGTTTCTGTTGACAACCTAGTTTCCCACGTAAAACTGTTTATAAACTTTAAGGCTTTCAATTTCTACCATTTGCATTTCAGCCAAGTACACCAGTATCATCCATGCGTAACGATGTTTATCGTGAGCAGGAAGTACTTCACAAGTCCATCTAGTGATGAGAGGTGAAATCTCCAGTCATGCACCGTTTCTTAATAAGTTACCAACTGGCATAATTCAGTAATCATTTGTACGAAAAATAATACAGCCTATGCTGTTGGATTCTTATCCAAAATTGCATCGAATTCATCCATTGCTTGGAAGATTCCACAAACCACTAGTACATTTTTAGCTTTCTTGTATGCCATTATCATTGTGTTATTGTCTTTGGTTGAAAATGTTTCTTTTAGGCATTGGATTGTTTTTTTCTAATGCATCTTTTGATTCCGTACGCTGAGTTCTAAAGAATAAATATAGGTTGAACAGTTATTAAATGTTCTTCCATGCCTTTACATACGATACGTGTTTAACCTCTAGAATGGAACTTGTTGCACCAGAGTCATACTAATCCACGGTTTTCAATGAAGTTTCCAATGCATCTAAGCAAACCAAAGTTATGTTTGTTCCCATGACCTGAAAACAAAATGGCCCATGGCCATTTGCAGTTTTTTTTTTATCTTGGATGTATAAGCACATGTCCAATTTGTTTTGGGTCCTGCCCCATTACTATAGGTTTAAAAGCCGAACAGGGTACAATGCTGACCATTCTGTTTGAGGTGCAGGTATCAGTGGGGTAACATGGACTCCAGTCGAAAGCAAAGCTGTTGTTGCGTAAGAATCAAGTGCTTATCATTTAGGGATACTTGATTTTTAAGACAACTCTTCACTAACGTCAAATTACAAAAAGCACTCCAATTTTATTTTATGCATTTCCTGTAACCCATACCTTAATACTGTCACTTTCAGAGTGGTCTACAGTAGATGAAATTTTGAAGTCAGAATAACTTAGGCATTTTGGTATTGGTCTGGATGGTATAGAACAGTCTTTAAGTAGAGTTGCAGAATCAGAAAGCGATAGTGAACGATTACCAGAACTATCTCGTAGCTATAAAACTTGTATGTTGTCAACTGCCTCTTACAATGCAGCTCTTAATTCCGAAAGTGCATTCATGGAGCAGAAAAGTAAGAGTTCACAGGACAGTTAATATACCCGATAACATAGAGGTGTACGGTTCAGGTGGCGTGGGGGGGGGGGAGAAAGCATTTCACCACACAGAAATGAACTTGCTGTGAAGAGTGCAGCCATTAGTATTTCACAAACTGCTATGGCTCTGACACACAGTGAGAGGTAAGTGAGATGTTCATCTCCTAATGAAATACAGACCGTGTGTCATTCCTCATCAGTTTTCTGTGGGTATAGCAATTCACCAAGCCACTAGAAACAAAACTCGTTAATTTGCTTCGCAGATTGGGCTTTTCTATTGAATGCAGCCGTCTTCTTAGGCATGAAACTCAATTAGTAGAGTGCATTGTAGACACCATCTGCAATAACAATGTGGTGTTATTATTGTAAGAAAACGATATTTATATTTTGTGCCAGACAACGTCGACTTCATGGAAGATACCTCAGATGGAAAAAAAAAGCAACACACGCCACAGCACTGGCCATTTACCAACATTAACAAGCAGATGATAATGCACCAGTTCTACGGGTACGAGATAGTTCTGGAACTTGTTCAGTATCTCTTTCTAATTCAGCAACTCTAATTTTGACTGTTCTGTGCTATCCAAACCTATGCCAAGATGCCCAACTTATCCTGACTTCAAAATTTCATATGCTGTAGACCACACTAAAAGAAACAACACGAAGGTCTGGCTTATAGGAAAAGTGTACTCTAAAACTAGAAGTTCCCTTCTACAAAACGATGTATACTTTAACGTTAGTGAAGAGATAAGTGGAAAATCAAGTTTTCCAACATGATTAGCCTTACACTAACCACTTGATGCCTTACACAACCACTACTATGCCTTCGACTGCAGTCAAGTCACCCCAATAACACTTGTACCACCAGCGGAATGGTCAGCAACGTAAATGGTTCTGTTTCAGGCACAAAGTGTTAACCACATAGTAATGTGGCAGGGCCAAAAAAACTCAGCATTGGACCTGTGCTTATACAGCCAAGCTAAACAACTGCAAATGAACAAACCCGACGTGGGACATTTCAGGCCTGGGGAACTACACATAACCATGGCTATGCATTGTAAACTACAATTAAAACAGTGGGCTAGTTATAGGACGGATTAAAAGTGGCGTGTATAACTCTGTAACAAGTTTCCATTCTAGAGGGTAAACACGTACGTAGAGTCATGGAAGCACATTTAACAACTGTTCAATCTCTGTTCAGTATTTAGCTCGAAACCTTTACAACTTGGCACTCGGCTGATTGCTGCAGTTAGCACGAAGAGGTGGTGTTAGCCCGTTTGCGTATCGGTCGCACCAACCTAATTCATTGCTTCATTTTGAGGGGGGGGGGAGTTAATCCCTCCTGAATGTCATTGGTGTCGGTGTCCTTGCTTTTTGATTGTTACCATCTTGATGGTGTTTGACGTCATTACCATCTTCCGTGGGACAATGGCAATGATTCTGTCCTATTGTTCGGGGTTCTTCATTTCTTGAAGGAGGTACAGATGCACGATAAGATACAGATTTGGGCTTTGGTTGACATCTCTGTAACATGTGGAACAGAGGCATCCGCGGCCACTGCTGTATGACTGAGGTTGGCACTAATGACCTAGCTGTCGATGCGCCATTAAACCACAATCCCCCTTTACAACTCAGTTGGCATCAAAAGCTGCAATAGCATAGGCAGTAAAATGCCTAGAAGAAGCATTTCCAGTCAATGCTTGTTCTTAAATTATGCCAATTGCTTACGACAGTAGGGGCCAGTGACTGGAGACATCACCTCTCTTCACTAGATTACGCATAAATGAACAGCAGAAAATGAAAGCCTTAAAGTTTATAAACAGTCTTGCGTGCGAAACTGGGCTGTAATGGAAACATAGTTCGATTTTGTGTAATTAGAGCTGACCATGCTTTAGAGCGTGTTAAAAGAAGTATTTAAGCCAATGGTGGTACAGTTGGATTGACCAAAAATCCATCACCCTGTACACGATTCTTTCTAATTCAATCTGCTATGGCTGTGCTTTCTGCCGAGTATGTATAAGTGATTAAAAAGTAAACACACCTATTTTTCAACCTTTAAACAGTAGTCGGCAGTGCTATCATACAAAAGCATACAAAATTTGTCTGACAGTCGAAATTAACTTTATCAGCAAAAATGAGTCACAAAAAATGTACGATTTTCAAGTTTTTCTACCTGTAACAGGTTAATTTCGTGTTTTAGGCAAATTCTGTACGGAGTAAAAGTTTTAGGTAATTAAATTTCCTTTAATTTGAGCCAAATTAGGGTTCTCTATCATAAAAATTAAGAAAGTTATGGCCAAAAACTTATGTCCGGCAATGCGCTTCCCCTCCCCTCCCCCTCCCCCCACCCCCTGCATACGTTCCGGAAGTGGCAACAAGCGTTTTCATGTTCATTGGGGTACCAGTTAACAAACAAAAAAACCCGGAATATTGTATCACAAAATTTACACGGACTCCTAAATTTGACCAGTTGCTCCCCCACTAACTCCTGCAAATATGGAAGCCATTTACACCCTGCCTTCCTCTTTCAATTTATCCTCCGGTGGCACCTTCTAAGTCAACGAGGGTGCTTCCACCAGCTCCTTGCCATCATCCACGGAGATGTCGGATGAAGAAGAAAGGCACAATACACCTCCGCCTTGCCTTTCCAACAGTCCCTTCTGCCTTACTGCACCGAGGGGTAAGTTAATATTTTATTGCCAAAATACTATGTTTCTCAAAATGCAACATTATTGTCAAAATCTCTAAAGGCACGGATAGGAAAAAATTTCAATTACTTTCGTTTCGCCATAGCAATTATGGTTTTAATTTGAACCAGGCAGTTGATGCCTTAAATCAAATGAAATCCAAAAAAAATTCTTCTTTCCTATAATATGAACAATTGCATAAAATTTCAATGCTAATTCAAAACAAAATTGGTAGGCCTACCACATTTTACATTTTTAATTTCTAATTGCTTCTCAACCTCCGGCTGGTATAGGCCTAAATTTGCTTTATTTTCAAATCACGTTGTGAACTGTTGTGTTTTGAACAGCTATTATTAATTTTGAAATCAACAAAATTTGCCAATCTTATGTCTTGAAATTAAGTTTGAATGACCATACCCAAAGGCTAAAATTTACCTGCCTTGTTGTGTGAACACTTCAGCAATAAACAAAAACAAACAAAAAAAATCTTTTTAATATTTGCTAGGCGTGTGCCTTGCATATTTCTTTTTATGAATTTGTATGCTTACCCATGTTAAATTCAGCCTCCCCTTTTTACTTAAAAAGGAAAATTCATTTTCTGAGTGATGTTTTAAAATCCCAGAAAATCAGGGGGAATGGGGGGGGGGGGGCAAAGACGATCGGCATGCAATTTTATGTTCCTAGCAAATTGCTATTGTTTCAACATATCAATACCAATTTCGTTGCCTAACCAAGACGTTTCATGGCTATACCCCATGATTTGCACATTTACCATTTTATTCCGATCGTTTTCCTGCCCTATTAATCCCCTTTTATTTAAAAAAAATTCATATTCCCATTCATGAATGTATATGCTTATTACGCTTCTAAATCCATGCATTCGTATTTCCATGTGATTTTACTGATTTACTAAAACACTGAAAAGTGTAAAAATAAACAATTTTCTATATTTTATGTTGTATTATTCCATATCCAGGGTCCGAATCACCTATTCTGACCGTGGATTTGAATTTTCACATGTAGCCTATTTCGTAATTTGACACATAATTTTGCTATTAATTTTCACGCAATTTATCAAATTTTCATTCTTTTCCATATATTTATCAATTTTCATTTTCACATTAAATGTGCAATTTTACAAAGAACATCTTCCTTTATTTTCGTATCATTCACTATCCATGATCTGAATTACTTATTCCGATCGTGGATTTTGAATGTTATCTTTTGTCAAAAAAAAAATATTGAATTCTTAGCAATTCATCAAGTTCTTGCTGATTATGTTTAATGAACAACTACCCACCATGAGTTATCATCATTAATAGCAATTAGAATTTATCATGCAAATTCCTGAAATATTTGGTAAATTTACACATTTTCGCTCCCTGATAAAACAGGTAAAATTATATCCCAAAATATCATGTCACATTTTCGTTTCTTGGATCATTCATTATCTGTTCCAATAATCGAGAATCTTATTTTAACTTTTTACCTTCTTCCCACCCTTAAAGGTCTCCAACATCTGTTTTGCAAGTATCAACCTTACCAGTAGTAATTCTACCTCCCAACTTCCAATTACTTTGATTCTTTAAAATCGTTCCACCTTGATCTCTTTCTTTTTCTCATTTATTTGGGAAAAAAGGAAGGGAAAGGAGGTGGAGGGATCACAATATTTTGCTTATTTACCACCCCACCATAACGATACTTTCGACTTAGACAATGATCATAATGTTTCTATGAAATTTTCCACATATCAAAAAAAAATCTGCAATTATGAACGTAAACCAATTTTGCTTAAAGAAATTATGAAAATCTGATTCATTATTTTTATTGTTAATGTTTTCGTTTCAAAAGGTCATTATTGCCAACTACTTACACGTATCTTATATTTTCTTTCAACCATTTACCAAAATTTGGTCAATTTGATGTTTTTTATCCAACTTTTACTTTCAATATTACCCTAAATCTACCTCTCCTTATTATGAGAAGACAAAATGAAAACTATTTTACTTCTTAATTTTGATCAATCCTATCAAAAAAATTTCTCATAAGGCAAAATTTCAATTTTCCAAAAAGGTATCAAAATCTATGTACCAAAATGTCATGCTTTCAGCTCTTCAGCCTCTAATTTCTAGTTATTTACAATTTTGATTCCGTTTATTTGCAGATAATGACATCGGACCTAGTCCCTCCTATGTCTAGCTTGCAAGAACATCTACCATACACATTGCCGTAAGTCACCACCACTCGTCCGACGTGTTTAATTTACAGCGTTGGCGAATGTTGGTGACCCGACAATTGGCGCCATCTTTCGGCGAAGAATACAGTTACTTCCACCATCAATTTGACTGCACTCTGTTACAAAAAGGGAAGCCCATAGCATCATCATCATCGACGTGAAGACCAGGCCTCCTGCTTCACTCACTGCTCGGCCATGCCTGACATCTTCAAAATTGTAATATAAAATAATTTAAGTTTAATTTAATTTAAAAAGGGACGCCTGGATTTTAACTTTTAATTATCACTTTTAATAATAAAAAAAATTCATTTATTTACCATTATTAACTTAAAGTAAAGCTAAACCCTTCCATCTTAAATTTCATTATTTTTAGTTAAGTACGAAAAAAACAAGATGCAAGTTGCGCGAAGTTTCCATCATTCGTATTAATTACGTAATAGTTAATTTAGAATCTAAGTTTGAAGTTTCCACAGCGCGAGACAGCGAACACGATTTCCTCGCATGGTACTGACGTCACACTTCATCACTTTGGGCCTTGAAGGATTGTCGTCATCGCAGCATACGCAAGTGCGCGCCGGCTGCAACATCTGACCGCTCTGACCATAGCAGCGCCAACCAAAACTCAATCTCTGCGTGATTTATTAAATTAAAGTATTGAAGAAAGTAGCTACCGTGAATATTACCGCTACAAGTTCATTCAGCTAGGCGGTAATCCACTCAACGTAAAATCCTGGGCAGATACACGATTGGACAGTGTCCACTTGTTGCTCGTGGGGAGGGAGAAGAGTTTTAGGGGGCACGCGCTTCATTTGAAAAGAATCTGTGCTGCCGTTCTTCGCTAGCTGCAGTGAGGAATGTGAGAGCCGAGAGCGATCTTGCCTTAGCTTGTTGGGCGCATGCGCCAACGGGTGATGAAGTGTGTCGTCACACAAACGCGACTTGGATGTGTTGACGGCACGAACGAAGAATTCGTCTGCTAGAAAGAAGATTTAGACACATTACTACGTAATAACTATAAAGCCTGTGTGGTTTTCGTACCTCTCACATGTTTTTTAAGTGTCTTAATTAACGATACTAAAATTTAAGATGGGAGGGTTTAGCTTTACTTTAAATTTCCCATGTGTTTTTAAAAATTTTTCACATTTTTCTAAATTATTTCGCAACATTTTTAATCTTCTTCGATACGATAGTCAAATCCAAAACTTCCATAGTTATTTTCACTTATTTTTCGTTATTTACTACGTTGCTACAAGTATTCTATGTGACTTTATTATGAGAGGAGAAATACCAACTGTACATTGTCCATGTACTCACTCCAGTGTTTTTAAAATAAATAAAAAAAAATTGACAATTTTAAATTCTTAACTACTGAATTACTAGTGTCCTGTGTCCTTACTTAATTTATCTGACACATGTTCACTAGATATCTAAGAATTTCCATGCATGCATCATGTTTTTAAGTTTCGTTTTCAGCGGTGATTGTATGCACCGCCCCGTTTTCCAACAACCTGCCACGAGGTTCTCGCGACCAGCCGCACGGCTGTCGGCCATGTTTTTCCCTTTACTCTCTAACTGAAATCGACACTACGACGTCTTCCTCAACTCACGCATCGTCTAGTTACCTACAAAGCCTTACTTCTGGCGTACGTTTACTGCTACTAGTTTGATAAGAAAAACGCTATAAGTGTAATTCTTGTTCAAGTTTTTGTTGTTTTAATTTTAAAAAGATCTAGAAATGGTTCAACCTTTGATTCAGCATAGTTACGCTTCCTAGAATTATCATCGCCTGCTTTATTTAACATTTCGTCGGCAACTGACGACTCGAGATCAGGAAACACCATTTCTGCCGCTCGGTCAGACGGATCCCAAAAGAAGTTTTGAAATGTATTCTTGCAATTTTGTTTCAGCTTCCATTAATTCTCCGTTAACTTGTAATGACAGATCAAGATCAGAAGCTCTGTTGAAAAGTATAGGCTGATTTGTGCCCTTTATAAAATATAATCTTAATTGGTTCATGTGAACACGATAAATTGTCAACGGATTTATAAAATGAACAATTCATGATAACATCGATTTCTAATTCCATAACTCAGTACGGCCCTGTCCAGCATTTCTGCAATTTACTGGAAATCTGCTTAATTTGAACCCACATTATTAATAGCACATAATCATATGTTATATATTTATAGGGTCTTGCTGTCTTACTATGAAAATTTAGAGACTTGATAACAAATCTTTTGGTAGTGCATTTGTGCTACTTCAAACGCACCTTGAAGTCTACTTTCTAGACTAACCACGTAATCCTCGCTGTAGTAACAATCTGAGGTGGTTCAAAAGCTAATGGCTTCGGTAACTGATACTCGCAACCAACCAGAGGAATTGCGGACTAACCAATGTAGCCGCCGAAAGAGTACATTTTATAACTATAGCTACCATTTATAAATGTCTACACCCATCGTTTGGACAACAAGAAGTGATCCTACGCAATACGGTTACAATTTGATTGTTGCAATTTTCAATTTACCCACCAACCCAAGAAATGTTAGGTGTGAAATCAATTTATTTAGTCTGCAACATATTAGTTAATTCATCCATAATTGTATTGCTCAGTTCACTTTCGTTATCTAATCTTCTCTGGCCAGGTCGGCCAAATCTAGCAATTTATCCAGAAAATATTTCTTGGCCACCGTGTCTGCATCTTTTATCCGCAATGCCTCCTGCGATAGTGTAGCGAGAGAAGGTGTTAATCATAGAGTACATAATTACAGCCATAGTCGCTGGTGTGCAAAGGCCCAATGATATTCAGGGACCAGGACAACCCCGGCCTTTGCAAGGGTATAGGCTCCCAGTGTAGCATTGTAGGGTCAGTTTGGATAGCGTAAGCTTGCCAGACCTGATGCGATTCTACGTAATCAGCAATATTTTCGCTCATTTAGGTCAGAATAGAGTTTTGGTACGAACAGGGTGTGCATTTCCCGTAAGAATCTTAACAGTATATTCCTGGAAGCAACCCAAATCAAAGTCGTTTTTTTCAAATGGAGAAAAAAATTGCCTAATGAGTTTTTAACATAAAAAAAAAAAATTCCTCTCTGTGTTTATCATTTAACTAAGGAAAAATAAATTTGTGTTTAATCTGGTTCCATTCTTCATAAAGTTCCTCCCTTGTTTTTTTTGGCACGGAGGGCTTCGCTAGACCGTTAGCAAGCCCCTCCGCCGTGCTTTTTTCGTGTGTGGCTTATTCTCCCGACATCCGAGTTGGCCTTGAATCGAACGGCACCGCTTCACACATGTCCATCTCTGCTGAATCATCCCGGCATTCCATGATCATTGTCATATAATGCCCCAGAACAGTACCTTGATTTAGTAAAATGTTTACACCACTCAAGTTTATACACATCACTGGAAGAATACCGGTAGGTAACATATTTATTAACCCTTGAGTCATGCAAATCAAACCGCCATCAGTTTTAGGTCAGAAAAAAAAATGTCATCTACAATTTCTGGAAATGCAGTATTTAACAAGCATCTACCCATGCCTCTGCACTAGCTGAATTTAACTCAACTCTTAAAAGTATCACCTCTACATCTATATACTCTCTTTTAAGTGTGCAATCCCACGTTGATTTCGGGTTTTCGTCACTGTTTTCGTCAGATGCAACATTAAGTGTTGCTATGTGTATGCCAGTAAGTTTGTATTTTTTCACGATTTACGATTTCCATATTTTGAATGTAACTAGTCCAAGCTAGTTCAGCCGTTGCTGATAGATGAAACTCTAAAATCCCAATTTTCAAAATGTTGTGAGCAATCCAATGAAACGGAATCTAATTTACTAGACATGAAATCGAAACCTAGTAATGCTGGTATACTGGCCACCCACATTGTTATAACCACTACCATTACCAATTTGTTGGCCAAAATTCCGCTGATTTCCCCCCATTAAACTGCTGAGGGTCCCCATATTCTCCCCAATTGACCAACATCAAGAAAACAAATTGCAGACTGGGACCTTTCAATCGTACTAATGGCGCCCCCTACGAACCAATGCAGGAGAGCTCCCTACATCTCTAAACCAGGAAAACTGTTTTCATCATAACACTAGCAGCCAGTGCCCGCTGCTCCGAAATCCAAGTCCTATCAGCTGACCCAGCCTACTGCATATTCGGGCCAAATTTCTCGTCGGTTACCCTTCACCCAAGATCGGGCTTTCGAGCCAAAACTCAGAAACCTTCCGAACTACCTAAACCCATAACCTTTCCAGCACTCACGAACTTAACAGGAAACAAACCAGAACGTCTTCTATGTCCCATCCGAGCGCTCTGTTTCTACCTCACCAAGACTCAACACGAAGACATTCGCAGAGGCAGAAATCAACTATTCCTACCCGTTGACCTTCAAACAGGGGAAACTTCAGCTGCTATGATTTCCCGTTGGATTAAGAAAACAATCGACATTGCATACGACAAAGCCAACCTTAACAGAGAGCACTCGAGGTTAGAGCAGTTTCGACTTCATGGGCATACCATAACGCCACCCCAATTGAAGAGATTCTACAAGCCGCTTCCTGGCGATATCCAACTACATTCACGTCACACTACCTGAGGAACATGTCAAACGAAGAAAAAGGACTGCACCGGCTGGGACCAATCGTTGCAGCCAGAACTGTGGTCAACCCCCCTTAAGCACATTCAGAACGAAGCAGAAGCAAGCCATCCCACAGATGGAAGCAAGCCATCCACAGAAGGAAGCAAGCCATCTACAGAAGGAAGCAAGCCATCCACAGAAAGAAGCAAGCCATCCACAGAAGGAAGCAAGCCATCCATTGAAGGAAGCAAGAACCCTCAAACAACGGTCCTTTTCAGGGCCACCAAATCCCACGAAAGAGATCCAAATTCCATTTTCCAACCACCTGTTCTGAATAAAGTGCAAATTTTCCAAATAAAATTTTTGGGGGAAGCCTGCTTGCAACCCGGGGCGCCCCGTCAGATCGGTGCCCGCCACCACGTTTGACGAGGTCTGCTGATAATGCTAAATTATCAGGTTAATATGTTTGGCAAACAAAGAAAGAACATTTTGCCGGCCCCCAGTCAGGCCGGCTAAAAATGGTTTCTTTTTTGCCTAAAATATACTTAACCTAAGTCCGCCCTACCTCCCCTCTCGAGTCACCGCCTGACAGATTGAGAGGAAAATGTATGCCGAGACCAACCACGTTCTCGCTTATATAGAGGGCTGCGCATTCACAGTGGGTCATGCAAGCAGGTGGCTACAAGCAACTTAAAAACCTCCAGAGAGACATTAATTGAGGACAATGTAATGCTAAATTATCAGGTTAAGTATGTTTTAGGCAAAAAAGAAACCATGTTTAGCCGGCCTGGCTGGGGGCCGGCAAAATGTTCTTTTTTGGCTGTAACTCCTTAACCGTCAACAAATCGAAAGCATAATGTGAAGCAAAAACGTTCATCACTCCATTCTGGGCAGGAAAGGTGATATACATCTTTTATGTGAAAGCAACCCTTGAACTAAAAAATTGTATTATCACCTTTAATTTGTGCGAACGCTCTTTTCGTTGGCTTGTTATAGTGATTTTCGTGCTGTTGCGAGCCCTCTAATAACCTGAAATTGACATTCTGAATTGATTTTCTGAATGGTGGGATCTCTTCTTTCCAAAAATTTTAACCGAAATTGTTTAACTTAGATAGGGACCGTCCTACACCCATTTAAAAGTGAAGAGGTAATGGCGTAGTGGCGAAAGCATATGGTGATTTTCGAATTCAAAGTGCCTTGCTGGCCCCTCTGCTTGCCCGAAATGGACATGCTTGGGATTTTATGAAAGGCGGGGATCTGTTCTTTCCATCATTCCTAGCCAAAGTTTAGTTTATATACAAATACAAGTACGACCATTACAACGGCACTTGGAAATTGAAACTTGCTGCTACACCAATTACGGCTTCTTTTAAACGGGTGAAGGATGGTCCCATCTAAGCTAAACGATTAGCCTATGGTTAGGATTGATGGCAAGAATAGATCGCCATAGGATTCTTATGCATGTTCTTCAGGCAATTAGTGGGCAAGAGCACTTGAATCATCACACGTTTTCGCCGCTATGCCTTTACCTCTCACCTTAAATGGGTGTAGGACAGTCCCTCCCTAAGTTAAACAATAATGCTGTGCTGGTGCCACTTTTCCCGATACCGGTGCCCGTTTACCCGATTCCGATCCCAGTACCGGCGCTATTGGTCATTAGACAATACTGTGCCGATGATAAACTTAATACAGAATGTGTTGATACGTCAGTAATTTAATGGTGTAGCAAATGTATCACGTTTACAAAGGAATTGTTCGCTAACACTATAGCTCAACGAGATTACAACCTAGCACAACACACAGGAAATGCCATGGCGCCCTTCGGCCGCCTACGTCCGTTACCTCAGTACTCCCGATGTCTCACGATCCCACGACCCACTGAACGTTTCCCGTCCAAGCTCAGCTGTTCACGCCATCCCCTCGCCGGATCAAACACGTTCCTCCCTCCCGTTGTCTCCTAGGTTCGTTCCACATTTCATCTCCCTTCAGCTGGGGCTCCCGTCGTGTCATGACCCCACGTCCTGCTCGACGCCTCTCGCCGGTCTCCATCCCGACCAAGCTCAGCCATTCACGCTCATCCCTTCGCCAGGCCAACGTCCATCATCATCCCACATCTTGACCCTGTTCAACGCAGACCTTCGATGTCTTCCCTTCATTAAAGTGCAAGTCTTCAGACCTTCTCTTCTTATGCCCGTGGACAGCACAGAAGGAATGGCTCCTTTTTCTTCCTCGCCCGAAAATCCACTTCGGCCCACCCTTCATCAACAATCGCCGATTCCTTCACCCTTCGGGTTCCATCCTTTATGGCAAAAACACCTCAGAGTCCCTTCCTACTGATTAGCTGGTCCACCTAGGCCATTCCTCATTTCCATCCCTCGTTCAAGCACCAAGCCTGGTCTCTCCTCCCTTCGGCTCCCCTGGCTGGGCCTTCGGATCCAGTCAAAACATGGATGGGGTCCCCATTGGAGCCCCTTCATCCCTTCACCCTTCGCTTCCGCTCCAGCCCTTCCTCATCGGACAACCTCAAGGACCACCACAGTTTACCGGCTGAAAGACTCCGCTTAATCGCCAACCTTTCACGGGTTGCAGTTCAAGCATTCATCCACGATATCCCTTCGTCTGAGACCTCCGCTTCAGGCTGCCATTCATCCCAGCTGGTTCTTCGCCTTTCGTCCAGAAAACATGGCTCCCCTCCCGCCCTACCGGGATCATTCCACCTTCCGTTAGTCCAGATTGGTGTCTCACCCCTGCCTTTCGGCTGTTCATCTGAACCTTTCATCCAGCTCATCGTTGGAACCTAAAACACCGTGGCCCTCCCGGGTCCGATCCACACCTCTCCAGCCCTTTGGCCCTCTTGGTCTTTCGGCCGGACCCCGTCTACACGTCCTGGTCTCCCCACCCCTTCGAAACACGACACAGGAAATGCCGTAGTTTTCCTCGCCTTTCGGCCGCCCAAATCCTTCACCTACCACAGAACTCCATGACCCGCAACCCAGCTTAGGTCACCCGCTCTTGCCTCGCTCCGCAGCCAACGCACCATGGCTCCATTCCAGATTCCTCCCGGGATCGCTCCACAAACTAGCCTCCCTCGCCGATCCGCCCGTCATCACCCGAACTCCAGCTATCCGGGGCCGCCGACCCACTGGAAGTTCCCGGCCAGCTCATCCGTTCACGCCTTCCCTTTGCAGCTCACACACCATCCATGGCTCCCTTTCGCCCCATGAATTCAGCCTCCTTCAACGATCAACCCTTCGGCCGCCGTTACCCTTTACTCATCCAACTCCTTCGGCCATCCAACTCCTTCGGCCTCAACTTAAAACCAACACAATTTTTTCTTTAAACTCCTTGAAAACCACCGCAACTCTGCTAACTCCGCTCGGTTGAGTACATATGACTAACGTCTAGTCGTATAACAACCACCCGGGTCCTTCCATTGTCCAACTTTTCTGATGGAAATATCATACAAGCTTTCACAAACTCAGCTTATTTACTAACGAGAAGAAAGGAACCAACTTCTTCTCCTCACTGACTCGCAATC
>JAHWFP010013015.1:0-29565 GCA_023313725.1 Lithobius niger
ACGTGTACACTGACGTGCGTGCCTAGACAAACACTAGTGTATCACGATAATCTAAACAACATTGCCAAAGAGATTGTATTCACGTCCAATTCAATAAAAATAAACCAACTGTAAAAACAAAGCAAAATAAACAAAGCCAAAAACTGATAAAGAGGCCACCAAGGTGACAGTGGTTCGGTCCTTCAAAGAAGTGATATCAACACACAAAAACTGACTAAATAAAACAAAATACAACAAAATTAAAGCTAAAGCAAAAACCTATAGAGGTGGCCAAGTTAAGAATGGTTCGACCTATAGGCAAAAGGTAGTAGCAAGGTGTTGAAGACCGATTTCTTGTTGACGTGGCACTTTATTACACATCTGCACGGTAGTGGAGTTGAGTCTAATACACAATTTAAAAAAAAAGGACTGATATCATATAAAAAACCAAAACTGATAAAAAGGGCCGCCAAATTCCGAATGGTTCGGCCCTTCAAAGGAGTGATAGCAACACACCAACACATTCGCTAACTTAATCGCACCGAATAATACTTTGGACGTTAAATGAAAACTTGAACATTGCTTCTACGGAAAGTAGAAATGTATTAGTTTTCGCCTTCGAACTATTAAGCGGTGCGATTTAATTGGCGAATGTGTTGGTGTGTTAGTGTGTTGATATCACTCTTTTGAAGAGCCGAACCATTCGGAACTTGGCGACCACTTTTACCAGGTTTGGTTTTTGATATATATACATATGTATATATGAGCCGACCGTAAGTTTTTAATGGTTTAGATGACAGCATGCGGAAGCCCCTATAGGCCTTGTCCATACCTACGTTTTAAGCTATAAAACTTGAAATCGCTTCAGTGGTTTGATCCCCAAGTGAGGGCAAAGAGTCCCAACAACAAAAAGAACAACAAGAACAACAATAACAACAAGAAATGGCCGCACTGTGGACGCTGAATGGTTCGAATGTTGTCATTAAAATATGCAACGCAGTGAAATAGTTACGATACGACCCCAAATACCGAATTTCGTTGCTCTATTTATATTCTGGGCGAGACTATAGGAGTTCAAAGTTTGACGTTTAACATGGAAGTTCATGCTGAGGCTTACATGAGAGCCGCTGTTGTGGTCCTTCATATGCACGTGTTAAATGCTACCGGTGGACATGTCACTTTGTTCGTGTCAGTGCGGCTCAGCGGTAGGACCTCGGCGTTCGGCTTCAAAGGCCATGGGTTCCCCCGCTCAGGTAGACTGACGTATAAGTCTAAAACGCAACGTAAATAGGTTTGTGTCTGTATTTATTTAACTCCTGTTGAGCCTTTGGCTTTCCGTATTTAACCATTTATCAAGAGTAAATAATTCAAAAATAAGAAAAATTTTAGAGTTGGAACTCAATATACGTAGAAAGTAAAATCCAACACACACCAACGAAACACAAAGCACCACAAAGACCTAAGATCGGTTTGGATACCGGGCAATAGGAAAACCACACCCAGAGCCTACCTGCTTAACAGGCCGTCTGTGGATAGGGAGGGAAGCCAAGTGATTTATATACCACTCACACCAAGTGGGAAAAATCTTTTATTCCAAGTTTGTGTAGAGTCGAAATAACTCCGCAATTTGATTATTAATGAGAATTAAGTGATTATGAAGGGGGGGGGGGGTGCGTTGAGCCAGGGTGCTGATAGTTTCTAAATTAATTCGGGACCTGTAATTTTTTCTTTGAAACAAATGGCGAGTGTTTCAATTGAAGGTCTGGGGAGTGCCCTGTGGCTATCATGCGCTGCACTAGTTTTGTCATCCTCATGAACAACTCAGCATGAACTCAGCATGAACTCAGCATGAACTCAGCATGAACTCCCATGTTAAACGTCAAAATTTGCACACCTAGAGTTTCGTCCGGAATTGACATAGACCAACGAAATTCGGTATTTGGGGGTCGTGTAGTAACTATTTCACTGCATTACAAGTTTTAATGACAACAATCGAACCGTTTGTCGTCCACAGTATGGCCACTTCTTTTTGTTGTTGTTGTTGTTGTTGTTGTTGTTACGCTTTTTTTCCCTCACCTGGAGACCGAACCACTGAACCGATTTTCAAGTTCTATAGCTTAAAACGTAGGTATAGACAAAGCCTAGTGCATTTCTCATGCAATTTTAATGTAACTGCAATATTCTTGAGACGGAAACTAAATGAACTCGAAAATTCGCTCTCACCTAAAGATCGAACCAATGAACCGATTTTCCATTTTTATAGCTTCAAATGTAGGTATTAACAGCGACTAGGGCCTCTTGAACACGATTTTTATGTGACTGCAGTATTCTCGTCAGCAGAGCATTTTTTTATTGTATTTCACTGGGCAGAAATCATTAAGTGGAGTAACAAATTTTTGCAAATCGAGCTAAAAACATGAAATTTCGTAAACTAGTCTTTCTTAGCAGTAAAAGTCGAACTAGCCATGGACCCCCTATGAAATATCCTCAAGAGCCCCAGCGCCTTTTCCCCGAAGAACCCCCTATGTGTCCTTTCCCAAAGGCTTGGGCAACTAATTCTTGCAGATCAAGCTAAACGCAGGAAATTTGGTAAACAAGTCGTTATTAGCAGCATAAATCGAATCAGCCATGGAACCCTCTTGATGTAATCCAAATGGCACCCAACGCCCCCCTGTGCCCCCTCACTGAGGTTTGACCAACAAATTTTTGCAAATCGAGCCAAGAACATGAAATTTGGTACACAAGTCTTTCTTAGCAGTACAAAACGAACCAGCTGTGGTCCTCCATTAAATACTTACAAGGGCCCCAGCGCACCCTCTCCTCCCCCAAACACTCACCTGTGCCCAATCCCAGAGGCTTAGGCAACTAATTCTTACGGATCAAGATACAATCATGAAATTTAGCACACAAGTCATTCTTAGCAGCATAAATCGTATCATCCATGGAACTCCCTATGCCCCTCCCTGAGGCTTATTAACAAATTCTTGCAAATCGACCTAAAAGTTTGAAATTTTGTACGCAAAACATTCTTAGCAGTACAATCGAACCAACCATGCAACCTCCATGAAATACCCGCAAGGACCTCCGCCCCCAGTGCATGCTCTCCCCACGTGTTCCCATGAGGCTAATTGACAAACAAATTCTTGCAAATCGAGCAATCAGCATGAGATTTGGTACACAAGTTATTCTTGGCATTACAAACAAAACTAGCTATGGTACCCTCATGAGGTACTCCAAAGGGCGCCCCTCTATGCCCCCTCCATGATGCTTCATAAACAAATTATTGCAGATTGAGTTAAAAGCTTGAATTGTAGCACACAAGTCATTCTTAGCAGTAAACTCCGAAACAGCCGCGGAACCCCTATGAAATATCATCAAGGCTTCTCCCGTCAAGGCTCCCCCCTCCCCCATCCCTGAGGCTTGCTTAAGAACTTACTACAGATCGAGCTAAAAGCATGATATTTGGTACACAAGTCATTCATAGCAGTACAAATCGAACTAGCTGTGGAACCCACTCAAGGTACTCTCTAAGGCACCCCAACTCCCACCCCTTCCCTGTGTCCCCTCCCTGATGCCTGACCAACAAATTCTTGTAGATAGTGCTGAAGAATGAAATTTGGTGCACAAGTCATTGTTAGCAGTATAAATCAAACTAGCCATGGAACTCTCGTGAAATCCCCCTAGGCCCCTCATTGCATCCCCCCCCCCCATTCCGGCTCCATGAGGCCCATACCCGAAAAATTCTTGTCGATCGTACTACAAGCATGCATTTCGTTACACTAGTCATTCCTAGTAATAGAAATCGAATCACCCATAGATCCCAATGAAATACCACCTAAGCCTCCCCAAGCATCCCCTCCCTATGTGCACCCCCATGACCTACAAATTCTTGCTGAATGTACTAAAAACATGCATTGCAACAGTAGAAATAGTACTACATACGGAACCCCATGAGATACACCCAAGACCCCCAGTACCTCCCTGTGTCTTCTCCATGAGGCTGATTTCGAACAAATTCTAGTTCGATTTGTACTGCTAAGAATGACTGCTGTACCAATTCATGTTTTAGCACTATCAGCAAGAGTTTGTTGGTCAATAAGCTCGTACAGGTGAGTGTGGTGGGGGCACAGGAAGTGCCTCAGGGGGTATCTCGAGGATTGCCATACCTAGCTCGATTTATATGCTAAGAATTGACTTGTGTACCAAATTTCATGGCTTTTAGCTCGATGTGCATGATTAGCCCAAATTCAGGCCCTTAGCAGATGTACTACACCTGGAGATCGAACCAATCAACCACAAATTTTATGCTCAAGTTTTATAGCTTAAAATGTACTTACGAAGAAGGCCTAGGGCCTTTTGAACGCTATTTTAATGTGACTACAATTGTTGTTGTTCTTCTTGTTGGGGAAATTTTGCTGTCACCCAGACGTCAAACCAAAAAACCGGTTTTCAATATTTATAGATTAAAATTGTGTATTAAAAAGGCTCTTATAACAGTTACTTAAAGGTGATTGTAACATTATATTCTTTGCTCTTGTTGCTGGAATAAGAAAAAAATAATAAATATTAGTTTTAAAAAACGCTTAAGCGTATGAAATACGGATGTAAGCTTTAAAAAACTTAAAGCTCTAAACGAATAGATATTACAAAAAGACATGTAAGCCATCAGCGTCACAGTTGTTTTTTGGGACACTGGAGATTCTTTACACGTTTTAGTACAACGTTTTTATAATATCCGTTCGTTTAGAGCTTTAAGTTTTTCAAGACTTACATCCGTATTTCATACGCTTACGCGTTTACTGATGCTTTCTGCTTAAGGCTGCACAGTCACTTACATAGGAACTACATAGGAACACTTACATAGGAACTACATAGGAACACTTACATAGGAAAGGTTCAAACAAGTTCTTTGCTAAGATTAAATTCTCATAAATCCAACCTTAAGCACAATGACAAAACTGCTTCTCTAGTGCAGCACAGGATAGCGACAGGCCACTACCCAGGACTTCAAACCACCCGGTATTTGTTTCAAGAAAAAAATTACAGATCTCGAATTAATTTAGAAACTATCAGCATCCTAGCTCAACGGTCCCCCATTCATAATCACATAATGACCATTAATGATCAAATTGCGAAGTACATTTTGACTCTACACAAACTTGGAATAAAAGATTTTTCCCACTAGGGGTGAGTGGTATATAAATCACTTGGCTTCCCTTCCTACCCACAGACGGCCTGCTTAGGCCAGTAGGCTCTAGTGTGGTTTTCCTATTGCCCGGTTTCCACACCGGTCTTAGGTCTTCTGGTGCTTTGTGTTTTGTTGGTGTGTGTTGGATTTTATTGTCTAGGTATATTGCAAAATGACTTGAGTTTCAACTCCAAAAATCTTTTTTAATTTTTAAATTATTTACGCTTGATAAAGGACAGCATACAGACCCGAAACGTTGCGAAATATTGTTGACATGTTTCACCTGTCAGGCTCTTTGTTCATTCAATCACATTTCGGTGCTTTTGTGCTTCATTTCTGTTACCGTTAAGCATATTTTGCTGTACGGGTTGTTAGTGCATGGAATGCACTCTCACCTCTGACGGTTGACCAGCACACGGTACAGGGATTTAAACGTTCGTTGGCCAGAGAAAATCTTCAAATTTTCCTCAAACGTAGTTACTGACTTGGCAAAAGTAATAACCACCCTTTTTATGGGCTTATTTGCAAAATCTATTTTTATTTTAGGCGCGGTATAAGCGGCTCAACACCCTTCCGTTGTCCTCCCATGACTCCTGTGGGAAACTTATTATTATTATATGATTATGGAAGACTGAACCTATAAAGTACGTTTTTTTTTTTTTGGGGGGGGGGGGGTAGCGGATTGGAGCAAAAGGGGAGTATTCGAAGAAGCAAAATTTCCTGTCGCATTCAACGTTTAGGCCACACCTACCAAAAACCGGGAAACAACCACGGGCAAAACCTGGTACAGCTGCTAGTAATACACATAAAACTTAAAATTGGTTTTGCTTCAAGTGACCTCTATGGTTTGAAAGGTTGAAAGGTGGAAAGGTTCCGTCTTTGAAACACGGAAGTGCGTAGCTTGAGCGAGCAACGTGAGACATTTCCACGTAAACTAAACCTTTCCCAGTGAGTTTCTCGCTTCTGTCGCAATCTTTCATTTACTTTCACCTTCATAGGGGTTTACTTCTTGAGGCGTAGACGAACAAACGCGCAAAAAAAAAACAAATCGTATGTTTTGAATGATGTAGATAAAATACAGGCAAGCTGAGGAATGTGATGGACGAACTATGAGCAATAATTACAATCAGTTTGCGTCAAAATGATAGTAAACCGGTTTTGTGATGCTCTTGGAATCAAAGAAATTACGTGAAGCTTAGATCGACGCCAATTGAGTGAGCGAAGCAAACGACGTGGCTAGTTACATTTAAATGTTTTCTCACTAAACATTTCTCGTAAAGGGAGTCCCATAAACCAGATCTGACAATGTGATCATTCATGAAACCCAAATGAATCCGATTAAGTGCAGCTTCGTTTTCGTAAAAAAAACAGCACTGCATCAGCCAGAAGTCTAAAGGCACGGATACATACATTGCACTTAATGGTGTCTATCTAGTATCTAGCCTACTTTGTGAATCTGGGAGGTGATCAAACATGGTAGTCATTCATCAAATCCGCGTTGATATGAATGACAACTACAGCATTTTGTTACTAGGCTAATGTGATTACAAAACAAAGTTCATGTTGTACGAAAGTTCTTGACGATACCACTGAAATTCGAAATAAATTTTTTTTAAGACATAGGCAACTTGCAATCAACGTGTTAGACCATGTATACCATAGAAAATTGCACGATTCTATCATGGCGCCATCTGTTGTTGGTTATACTGTTTAATCTTGCAGAAAACGAATGAATGCCTGACGCACAATCAAATATTATCAAAGAAATAATAATTAGCTAAGCCTCCGTAAATTAACCTAAGAAAATACGTTGTTCTCAAACACCATTGAACAGTCTGCATAAGTTAGCAATAAAATCGTTCAATATTTCCATTCGTGAACATGCAGGTAGTCTACTACTTTCTCGTTGTTTCCAGGTTGCATACTGTTCCTGTAAATAGCCACTTTCCTTTTTTATAAGTCCATACTTTTTTCAGTGCTACAAAAAACTAAAGTAAAAAAAGTCAAAATGGAATCCGTAACTGAAAAAGTGGTCCTATTTTCGACTTGACTTGATTTTTTCCCGAGGATCTGTTTTCCCTAGCCACACAAAAAAAGCCACACGAAGCCATTTAAGAGACTGCCCATTTTTTTTATTAAGCAGTGTGAATTAGTTTTTTTTTTATGTGCTGCTGAAAAACTACTAACAGATTCGTGCACTTATAAGCCTGATGTCTAATAGATTCAATGCTAATTGCTTATTTTCAACTGGTTGGCTTCCTGAATTTTATGAACCTAGAAAAAAATCATTAAAAACCCTGTTGCCTTAATGCTTAAATGTCCTATATTTAAAATTTGGACTTTTTCCAATGAAGAGATATATCGCAAATTGGAGCTAACCACATTACCAAATTTCGGAAAGAAACCGAAAAGGCTCAACTAACCACTTAACCAGACTAACCTAAAAAAATATTTTGGAATATTTTTAGGGTAAGTGCCCCCTTAAAGTAGCAATCCTACACCTTTTTGTAACAATGCATAATAGTTTATCTACAAAGGTTTATCTATACATCTTAAAATAATTTCATTGTAAAGTACCAAAGTTTCAGCTCTTTTCTTAGGGAAGCATTCGTTTTAAGATTACGCAGCTTTACAGTAATAAAGCAGCTTTATAAGTCGTTGAGTAAGGAAGGGGAAATGAAATTTAGCATACTTTTACCATACGAGTTTCAAAAATGCGGGGTGACCAGCCAATTACTATTATTTCTACAGGGTCTTTTCAAATGTGTATTTAGGTCCGTGATAAGATACGTATTTGATATTATCGCTCTAAAGTCCAAAATTTGCTTAAAAGTCATAATCTGATTTTAAAGCAGTAGAGGGTACCAAACAATGAATAACCCCCCCCCCCCCTCCTCTCCATATTAAACTAAGCCTGATAGGTAAAAAATAAAAGAACCAACAGGTAGCCCATTTTATTGTGGGGTTACACTCCCAAGGTCAATATTCAGCGTCACGAATAGCTTGAAGACAAAGAGGGTAGGAAGACAAAAATGAGTCAAAAAGCTCCGTGTTGAACTCCATTTTCTGAATGTGGGTGAAAATTTTGGATCCACCTTGAAGGACATTGTTGAAAAAACGATGCTTTCTGAACCTATATCATCTCGATTTATTCGTACTAAGATGGAAGGAGCACATTGATGCTGTGCTTCGGGAAATGGAGTTCAATACAGATGTGGAGTGCATTGCAGTGCGCATCTTCCAGTGTCATCATATGGTTTTTTAACTGCTTATGCATTTATGCATGAAGCAGTTACTGAAATACAGTGGGGGAGAAAGACGGGAAAGTCGTGGCTATTGTCTAATGACGTCACGTCCCACTCGAGTCGTTTATTCAAACTGGTCAAGCGTACTGCTTATTAACGCTAGGCCAGGAGTGCTGGAATATCAGTCGATTAACCATGATTTTTGATGAGAACACTTGCCAGCAAATTGTAGGCTTTGGTAATAAACAGTTTATGATTAAATCGTTTGCATACGAATGAGTCTAGGTCCTAGACCAAGAATTTTCGCCAATGATGCTTCCATATGAAGAAGAAGTTGAACCGGAATTGGCCTAGTTACTTTCACGTCTTGACAACATTGCACAAAGAACGGAGTCCTATCTGTTGTTCTTCTTTGGGAAAACTGACAAAAAAAAATGGCAGGTACTTTGTGCTTCGCCGGTAACTGTCCCAGTATTCTATGCATATTGAAAATTCGGGTAGTTATGTCGAACTAATAGTGGCTCCTGCTAATCAGACAATCATTGTACAATCCGCAGAAGTTATTGGAATATTATTTAGTGTAACAGTTGCGTGGTATCAATTGTGTGCCCGTTCGCGAACAATGGGGTCGTGCGTTGCTAATCAAACTAGTAAAGGTCAGGTGCGCACATAGAAACACAATTGATAAACATATCTCAATTGGTATTATATAAGGTAAGCATGTATAATCTCTAGATGCAACGCTGTATATGGAGAAGGCCTAGTCGGTATTGACTTTCGTTGAGAGCTTTGCCTTTCATCTGTGTAGAAAATTTAGCTGTATAAGAAAATTAGAAATTGGCTGGTCATTAATGTAACTCGTCTGGAATTGTGCACTTTTTTACAAGTTGTGTGTAGAAGTTAACACGCATTATGTTTGAATAAAGAATGCAATATACAGGATTGCTCATCTAACCCACTGCTCCCCCCCCCCCCAACAAAGAAAGCTACCAAACGCAAGAAATTTCATTCTCTCTCCTCAACTCTGCCAGCATTCATACTTTTCATCTGGCAACCCTTAAGGTGATGGCAATGGTGGAGGTGGGGGGGGGGTCAGAGGATTGACGTGGGGTCTAGGTTGGGATCACTAGGTTTAAGGGCAGTTTTTTTTTATCCCAAGCTGTGCCATCTTGTTTATTAATTTTTTTTATTCATTTACATCTTGTTTATAAATCTAAGTAATTCCGACTGAGGTCCATTTTTCAGAATGAGTATTTTTCTTGGGTGTGATGGTGGGGATGGTAATTGTTTCTTTCCCTTCCATCCACCTCCAAGGAAAATCGACCATGGTCATATTACAGTCTATCGACCGTAGATTTGTATTACTGGAACCTATGTCACATTTTTATTATTTATTTAATAATAAGAGCATAAAATCAGAGCATTGGCTTTGCTGACTTCTACGCGTAGTTTACCATGAATTGTGACCTCCATTCTTCAACGGTCGCTTTACCTGTCCTAACCACTGTTACCTACTATGAACCGTGGGCTCATGATTTTTTAGCGTAAGCAGTTATTGTATTTATTTAAATTCTTATTTTAATAGCTCCGCTCACATGGTGCATATGGACTTGTGGTTGGGCTTACGATACGCGTAGGAACAAGCCCTACCCTGACACCAAATTTCATGATACCCACATTGTTGGTTTTGGAGTTATTACCAAATAACCACGTAGCAATAACCAATACAGATCTTTTTGAGTCAATTTTGCCTTCCTGCCCAGTTCGTCTTCAAGCTGTTCGTGATGCCAATGGAAGAAACACTGAATATTGAGCTTATGAGTGTAAACCTACAATAAAATGGGTTACCTATCGATACTTTCATTTTTTTTCCTATCATGTTTAGTTTACTCTGGGGAGGGGAGGGGCCTACCATTGTTTACCCCCCCCCCCTTATATCCAGTGATTTTTTTTATCGGAGTTGTCATTTTTAAATAAGATTTTACATACTTTATTTAACAATTTTTGCAACCTATCAGTGTAACCGGAAGAAGTATAAGCAAATACTGGGATGCTTATCTTACAGGTGAAAGAACACATGCGTTATATATAAGTCTTTTGTTTTGAGCATTAAGTTTGTTCCTAATATTATAAAGGCCAGGTAAGGACTGTCTCACTCTGGTAATGAGGTTGTTAATAGGGTCATAGAATTTGCAATGTCTGTCCATGCCAAGGTACTGAGTTTGTTTAATAGTAGTTAGACATTGGCAGTTACAAAACAAGTTTTCCACTGAATAATTAGTCCGGTGAGAAAAGGAGGTGAGAAAAGGAAGTACACAATTTTTATCAGCATTTGTATAAAGCCCCTTTCCAAAATGATATTCATTTATTAAACTAAAGTCTTTTTGAAGGTTTTCTATCATTTAATAGTTTCTATCGTAATAATAATAATAATAATGACAATAATAAGATTTTGCCACAGGATCAGCAGGTATGGCAAGGATCCTAGGCAGTAACAGCCAGCCTTGATTAAGAACCACCGGAAAGATGGCAGTTAAACTAAATAGCAAAAGCATCAGATCTAAAGCGAAATTACCAATGAAACTCGGGACGTTCCACGAAAGGTTTTAAGCAATGCTTGGACGTGATTGGCCGAAAATATTTTGGGCTGCAAACTGTCACTGCAGCCTCTGGAAGGGAGTTCTAGACAGTAACAACTCTCAAGGAAAAGAAGTTCTTTCTACAATGGTAGTGCGAAGGTTGTACAGCCATTTTAAAGCGATAGCCACGTGTGTTGACAAATGGTGCAGAATCAAACAAAAGCAGATCGATGTCCATAAAGCCTGCCACAATTTTAAAGGAGAAATAAAGATCCACAGGAATTCTTCGCAGCTCCAGCGACTCAAGTTTTGTAATCAAAATTTCTGTGCATGTTATCCAACGATGTCCTTTGTAAAACGCCTCTGGAGATGTTCGATCTTGTCGATGTCCCCTAAGAGTGAAGGTGACCACACCTGGCTCACAGACTCAAGCAATGGACGAACGAACAAATTTAAAAGCCCAAACTTTAAGACTCATTTTACCAGATGTAAAACATTGATTTACAGTGCTCAAATGTCAGAAATCCCCATCAACAATCTGGTCACAGTTCTTTTGATTATTTCAGGTCATCAGTAAGGCAGACTCCAAGATCGTTAACAAAATATTCTTCCGGAATGGATTGCATAAATTTTACGATACTCGGCTATGGCACAATTTTACGATACTTGCTGATCGTTTCGTTTACAACAAAATAATTAAAATGCTCTTCATTACATATAATAAAAGAAGAGCTGTAATGATCTTTCTAAAAAGTATAAAATCTTCAAAAAAAAAACAAATATTCTTTTATGACACGATTAAACTAAATTACATTAAAAATAAATATAAAGTATCACATGAAAGAACAAGAAAGCAAAAACATTGGCTTTGAACAATTACGTGGAAAAATTCATATGGTAAGAGAGGTGAAAATTTTTTAATACCATTTTCTTTCAACTTCTTTCCACAACACCCTAGAAACCTCGGGCATATTGCTCAAGTAAAACAAGGAGTTAAGCTTGATTTTAACCTAAAGTAAAATACTTTGATATGCATTGATATAACAAGGATAAGTATATATCAACTAAAACGTATGTACAAAACAGACATGAAACATATTTACGTAATTACTGTATGATAATTAATTTATTTTTTATTTCTTGTATCATAGTGTTGAACTGTGTATGAAATAACCTGTATATTCTTTAACCTTTATATAACTAACCAAAACCAAAAACCCATACAAACACGCTGAGGTTCGGGTTTCAAATATGACGTGTATGAGAATAACACAGACTGTACTGATCAAACTGTACTGATCAACTGACTGTATGATCAAAATTATTATCCTTTTTATTTTTTAAACATTAAATACATTTTTTTATTATATAAAGATTTTTTTATTACTATTTTATTATTTAACAAAGGTATCAAATGTTATTTAATAACAATGTTTTAAGAATGTTTTAAGAATTTAATAACAATATTTTGAGATTTTAATTGTTTATAAAAAATATCATCAGCCAGTAAACAACTGTTCTTAAAAAAACGAAAAGAGTATATTAAAAATATAAAAAAAAGGTATAGTAGGGCCACTAAGAGAATGACTTGATGTTATCATAGATTGTTTAAGTCGTGACCTCGCTTGCTTGTTTTAGGTGCATGCAAGGTGCACTCTTGGCCATTCATTACCCGTTACCAAGGATTCTTCCATGGTTTGGCAGCGCTACGTACACGATCGGATCGAGGTCGTCCGTGCATTAGCAATGAATTCAATTGGAATGATCGTTTTGAGACGTTGTTATGGCTACGTCAACACAAAATAATTTTAGCAGTAAAGAAAGATAATTTGTGGTTCCTTTCATAACAGTGAAGTGAGAAAATGTTTGTTCCACTAGAAGTACTTTTAAAAACGATATAAAGGTTCGTTACTGAAAATATAAACGTCGCTCGCGCTTAAAGCATCATTCATCCTCTCCTATGGTTGCCAGGCAACAACAAGTAACGCAGGCAAGCCATCTAAATTCAGCTGCACAAAATCCAAACAAACAAGATAATAGTGAAATATTAAATTAAATCCCTATACTTTTTTTTTAAATAAAGGTAAGGTAAAATAACACAAATGAAGAATAAGACGAGCTCCACGTGTAAAATAAGCATACTACCTAACACGAAAAACTGTTGGACTGCGTACGGCAACTGTTAAATCGGCCGTAGCCGTCTCGTGATTTCGGCAGTGTTCTATTACTTTCGATAACAAAAGCCTAGCGAGTCGAAAATAGTTTACAAAAAATTTACACGTGTTATCTTGAAACGTGTGTAAATCCTAGATAAACAGGGGAAACAAATACATTGACAGTGTTAGTTGTCAAACTCTCTCGTTTGTTTACATACGTAGAACAAAGTGGAGCTACAAATCAACATCTGTTTTGTGTCCACTCCCGATCATTTCGTGGGATTTCTTGTATCCAGACGTTAACTCTGTAGTGTTGCACGAATCTTCTTTCAATGATTTGTTCTGTTGACAAACATTTTAAATCGTAGCACGAAACAAGGAATCGGTGCATCGTTATCCCGCGTTTTCTTTATCACCGCCCCGTACTTTAATTGCTTTATAGCACCGATGACTACCATAAAAATATGGAAAACTAGGTTGCGCTTCCCCCCCCTCCACCAATCCTCATGCCAATTTGTCAATTTAGTTTGTAATACAGTACATTGTAATCAGCAGCTGGCAAATAACACAAATAACAGCACAATGGATTTTTATTTTTATTTACCAAGACTTCTAACAAGACGGCTATCCCAAGCATTCCTACGCTCTGCCGACACTTTCTTAACAATAGGGAGTTGTTTATTTGTACGCATGTCTACAATAATACGTCTTAATTGACATGTCGAAAAAATTGAGCTGCAAATTGGGTGATAGACGCGGCCTTTTTTTTTTTACCCCGGCGTCTCTACATCACTTGCCCGGAAAAGCTATAGGCTTACGCGCCCTGCATGTGACGTGTAGCAATTTAGCAAAACGTTACAACACTCCCGGCAGTAGCAGCCACTGCACACTTTCTGGATTGCGTGTTAGTTCTACACTCTCCAAATTCACTCACCCTGGATTCGAAATACTAGACGACGTTTTAAACATCTCCAGAGCTTGACTGTGTTAAGTTTTACCGCGCTTCGCTAACGATATACTAACGAAGTCGAATTCGACGCCATGTCTGGGCTCGATTGAACTCGCTGTTGGCAAGGTACACCTATCCTACTGGCAAAAACGCCCGATATTCGACGAACGCCGAGTCATTCTTTCAGTGGCCGGACTCTAGTAATCTACTCTTTCTGGGAAACTTTAACTTCAATATTTTATACGGCAGCAAGACTCCAGTGAAAATATGATATTAAGAGCTTAGAGAGCAGTATGGCTGCAATTGGTTTAGCTGGACATATCAACTCGCGTAGAAGGGGAAAGTTCAAGGGACAAAAGTGGTAAAATCATGTGTTGATATAATTTATAGTAAAATAGACAAATATTTGTATTATTCCTTCGTGATAGAAATCAAGATTACTGATCATTATGGCTATTCAAATTAGGAATGAGCGTAACTTTACAAATAAACAATAAACTGAAAAAGTTTATTACCAAACAATAAATCATAATGGCATCATTTTACATTAAAACACTATAAGTGGGAATACCTACAAACAATGACTGATCCAAATGAGATCAGTAATGAAATCGAAATGGTTGTAAAATACTTCTGCAAAATTAACACAATCACAAAGCATGTATAAAACACACACACAAAATGTGCATAGGAATGAATGTATGAACAATGGTCAGATTAAACTTATTAATAAAAAAATAAACATTGGAATAAAATATCCAAAGCAAACTCCCCGATAAAAAAAAAGTTTGGAAGAATAGAACACCTTAAAAAACATGTTATTAAACAAATTTACATAACTAAACAAAATTACTATAAATCCTACTTTAAACAGAATAAAGCGAATAAGGAGAAACTGTGGAAATAAATAAATTCGATTTGTATCAGAAAAAAGGAAAATCTAGACGACCAAATCAACAAAAATTTTCATGAGGTTCAAGAAACGACATATGTGGTAACCTTTCAAGTTTTACCTGCAGAAGGTACCTCTTCTCCAATAGCATAAATAAAGGAAACCACATCACTGTAGTTATTTGAATGCACAAAACAACATAAATAAAATAATAATAATCTGGTTCAAACTTGATGCAAATCCTAAAACCTACACAAGCTAAGCCTACCTCAATTTTGATTAACTTCAAAACTTTTGTGGACATGATGGTTCCTTACTTTTTTAAAGAAAAGTCCCGATATGTGGAAATATAAAACGAAAATATGGCCTCATGACCTGAAAAAAAGTTAAGACCTATCTGCAAAAAAAAATGAAAACAAATTATACTTTAAATACTGACAAATTACATTCCTTCCAATACTTAATATAATTATTGAAAAATACTTTGCAAATTGATTTTATAAATTCCTATATAATTTTTTAAGTTTTAAATAACTGTCAATTGGTTTTAGACGGGGAATTGGAACTTTAGATAGCCCGAATATGATCAACAACAAAATTCTTAATGCACTGAATCAAAATAAATATGTAGGTTTTATTGCAGTGACTTAAAAAAGAAATTTGACACAATTGACAAAATAAAATTTTTTTGATAAACTATCCAATAGCCTATTGGCATTCGCGGAGAATTGTTGCACATTCTTGCAAACTATACGTATATAGACAAGGCTGCATGAAAATAGCTAATTTACAAACTGACATGGACATTATCCAATATGGTGTAGCACAAGTTTCAAATTTAGGTTCTTTATTGTTTATATTTATATAAACGATATCCTAGAATTAAAATATCGTTGGTAAATCATTTTATATGGCGATGATATTCGTTAGTAATAAATAAGAAATTATGGTGCAGCATCTTCAAAACAATTTCAATATCATTAATCAATACCTACGCAACAATGAATTGTACATTAATAATGACAAAACAAAGTTTACGTGAATGGCTACTTCACATACTGAAAAACCGACGTGTATTATTTGTTCACATAATGAAAACAGCATGTTCAACTCTTATTTCAATCTCTGTCCTAAAATTACTCAGGTTGTCTCCTTATGCTATCTAAGAATTAAGATCGATTAAAACTGGATATTCCATATACATGTCAAAATCTAAAGATAAAACTTCGAAAGATTATACCGATGATATACAGAATAAATAAAACATTTGGAATTAAAATTTTAAAAAAAATTTATAAATCGTGGTTATTATCACAAGTTCGGCTTTTCTTGCATTATGTTTGGTTCAACCATTGACAACTAAATTGAAAAATTACAAAAAACATTCAATAAAGCAATGAAAGCCCTTCTTGGTTCAAAAGTTATAATATCGACAAAAGATATTCTTAAAAAAATGTTAGCTACTTAACTTAAACAAATTGTTCAAATTAAATGTGATAATCACGAACTTTCTTGATTACACAGAACTTCGATATTACTTTTCAAAAAAAATTTTGCTTTAAATACTGTCAGTTCGCATCGCCAACAATCTTGGTTTTAACTTTCAGTTTCTGTTTGCCTGGGTATAGATGTGGGAACAAGTATATGCTATAGTGAAAAAGTCTCTCACTACCGCAACAAGCATTCGTAGAGAGTGAAGAGGGCGTGATTTGACGAAGTCTGTCTGTAGTTATTACTAACCATATTCGCCACTGCATAACTATACAGGAGGTGGCATGGCTAAATTGCACCAGATTTACAGGTTAATAATTTTTAAGAGTTCAGCATTACACTTTAAAATAACGGGAGAGAAATCAGACTGAAGACCTAGCTTAGACAGATTTCTGGCACAAAAAACATTCTGCACTGCCGCTCGTTTATTTTTGTGCAAAACGGTAACCACGTACGAGCATTTCAATGTAAAGAAAATCACGTGACATATGGGAGAGTCAAAGAATATAGAGACAAGTTATTTACAAAATTATACAATCTCTAGAAAGCTACAGGCGCAACTCCATCAAAATCAGCACAAATCAATGCAAATCACACAAATCCACGTTAATCTGAAATTCTATACAATTATTCAAATCGGACCAAATTCATTTTAATCACTGTAATTCCAGGAGAAATCTTCAAAACTGTACGAATTTTGAAATCTTCAAATATACACAAATTCCCCAAATTTGTACAAATCAATGTCCGTTCATGTAAATATTAGAAAATTTACAGTTCACGCAAAAATTGTAGGTCTAGTTCAGTGATTTGCAAATCTCCTGTGCAATTTCCGAGTTTAGCAGACCACTTTCTTCACCACTTAGGAGCGACAAGAATTTATTAACAACGGAAAAGGCTCCTAGTCGATTGGCCTAATGACGATACGAAACTGCCCGCTTTTACAGCCAAGTCCATCATACTTTCATCGAAACGTAATTTGTTTAAATTAAGAAAAAAAATACTGATATCACTGGTATTTCTGTTATGTAATTCCTGTTACAATGTATTAATGTTAGTAGGAATATTATTTTAAGGTGATCCACTGCAATGTCCGGAAGATATTATTACGGAACCAGTCACAATTTCATCACCATTGTACCCTATCTATCCTACGTCATTCAGATGTGCTTATTCCATTGAGGTATGTGTTATAGTAGCAATTTTAATATTGTAACTGATATAGTTTTCGGGTTAGGTAGAAATTTATTGCCATCAAAATATTACAAGTGTTACTTTAGAGCTTATTATTTCTTCTTTATTCTTAGGCTCCTTTAAATAAATCCGTTCTGATCAAGTTTTTGGATTTTAACCTTCCATCAAATCCACAGCAAATGCTTCATAGTGATCCTTCAGTCTGTAATGCTGTTTGTGGTGATGATTACTTGCAACTCTGGAAGGATTCTACCAGAAATATTTCTAACAGGTAATCAGGCGATTAGAAACTGTTTGCTACAGTAATAATTCATTGTATATACATTCTAGTTGCCAGCCATTATAGGCTGAACAACGGATTATGGGTTTGCTTTATAACTGCTTGTATAGAATTTATAATTGCTTTTATTTCATTTGTTATACTGATTAAAAAGTTAACCGACAATCAGGCCAGGCCGATTGGAGCTGCCTGCTCCCCATCAGAGACACCAAGGTGTAACTAAAGGATTAAAACAAAAACGGTTGCTTTTAAAATACACTTTTTATGTGTTTGCTGATTTTTCACATCTATCCACTACACCTATTTGCCATCTCGTAGTTTGCGCTTATTTCCGGTTCATTTGCTATGTCAAAAAAACTTAATAAATTGTTTTAGTTTAGAATTGTCAAAAACCTCACTGAGTTGTGTTAGTTTATAATTGTTGTCCTATGCACATCTTTCCCCCCTCCCCCCTAAAAATATTATCTTGACCTTGTTTTCATGACAACCTCGAATGCTAAACTGAATAACTGAATAAAACGTGTGAGTCAGTAAAGTATTAGTTGGTTAGTGTTTAGACTCAGTCAGGTTTGTAATTTTGTGATAAGGATGACAAGGGAGCTTCTGGCACCAAAATTTTGAAATTCTGAGATGAATATGAAACGTTATTTATTTATCGATATGTTAGGTATTTTGTATTTCTGTTGCAACCTTCTGTCTCCAGTCTGTCCTGGCTAACGCAATACTTTATCCAGCAATGCGAAACCAAAAATCTCAGTGAAAATATGATGAAATAACGTCAATGTAGAATCAAAAGGTTTCTGATTGACGACAGCATGTAACCCCCCCCCCCCCTCTACCCTTAACTGATGAAATCCACTGATCAATGTTTGACTAACTGTATCAGGCAAATTTGTGTATCGCTGAATGTGTAGTAGTGGTGTAGGCTACCTTCCTTCATGCAAGAGTGCCGGATGTGAACAAAGTTGTTTACCCCTTCACATAGAAGGTGGAGGTGGATGGCTTTATCATGTTAGGTGGCTTTTATTAAGTACTGAAAATGTGAGAGGTTGTTATTTAGCAAAATGTGGACGGCATTTCACCCATATTAGATTCGGTTCTGATGCAAAGAAGAAAAAAGCACCATATGAGTAATGAAAAATAAAAGCCAACAAGGTGTACATGTAACAACACTAAAAATATGACGTTTTGGGTCAGAATACGTCCCGTTATCAAGCAAAAATAATTATTGCAGCCAAAGGAGTTAAGTCAATACTTAATATAACTACGCTTTGGGTGTAACCCGCAAATCTTCAACAAGAGCACAAGTGAAAACATTATAAAACCATAAAACGATAAAACGAACCTAAGTACGAACCTGATAATAGGCACCCAGACAAACTTCCTGCGAAACAGGTTGTAAGTGGTGGGACTGGTTTCTGTCAGCTTTTATATAGGAGTAAGGCCCTAGTTGAAAAAATTTGAAATTCCTAGTTTGTGGAAGATGGGGATATATTCTGAAAATAGCTTCCTTACTGGCAAAAGATGGTTATGGGCTGGTGGGTGCTGAGTAAGAATGCAGATAGCGTCCAAATTATTCTGGGTCGGTAATAATTTTCTTGAACTATACTTCGGGTATTTTCCAAATCGGGGGTGTGCTCTGTCTTTATTCGGTGCTGCACTAAAGAGTTAGTTGCGTCATTCTATTTAAGATTTGATTTGTGGGATGATAGCCTTTTATTAAAAATTTGCTTCGTCATTCCTATATAAGACGCCGTGCAGGTTGGTTCGCAACAGGGAATTTGATAACGTTACTCTTGGCTTTTTGGGCCTCCTTGTGATCGACTGCAATCTTGGCATGGTGAGGTATTTTAAATTTTGATTTGTAGAGGAAACTGAGGTGAAACCCTGCAAAGCTAATAGTTTTCTAAGTTGTTCAGTGGCACCTGGAAAGTATGAACAACTGGCACCTGAACAAGGTTCAGCGGCACCTGCAAAACTTCGAAAAAAATTAGCTCCGCAGGGTTTCACCTTAGTTTCCTCTACAATTCAAAAAGTAAAACGCCTCGCCATGCCAAGAATTTTAGTCGATTATAAGGAGGCCTACAAAACCAAGAGTATAACGTTGTTATCAAATTCCCTGTGGCGAACCAACCTGAACGGCGTCTTACATATGAACGACGAAGCAAATTTTGAATAAAAGGCTATCATCCTACAAATTAAATCTTAAATACAATGACGCAACTAACTATTTAGTGCAGCACCGAATAAAGACAGGGTACACCCCGATTTCGAAAATACCCGAATTATAGTTCAAGAAAATTATTACCGACCCAGAATTAATTTGGAAGCTATGTGCATTCTTACTCAGCACCCACCAGTCCATAACCATCTTTTGCCAGTAAGTAAGCTGTTTTCAGAATACACCCCCACCTTCCACAAACTAAAAATTTTAAATTTTTTCCGCTATTATATAACCTATACAAAAGCTGAAATCATATAACAGCTGCCAGAAATCAGTCCCACCGCTTACAACCCGCTTTGCAGGGAGTTTGTCTGGTCCCTATTGTCAGGTTCTGCCCTGACTTAGGTTCGTTTTATCGTTTTATGGTTTTATAATGTATATACTTGTGCTTTTGTTGATGATTTGCGGGTTACACCCACAGTATAGTTTTATTATGTATTGACTCAGTTCCTTTGGATGTAATAATTATTTTTGCTTGATAACGGGTCGTATTATCACCCGAAACGTCGTATTTTTAGTGTTGTTACATGTGCACCTTGTTAGCTTTTATCTTTCATCATTCGGTTCTGATAGCTTTGTTGGAAATTGTTAGCTGCGTCGAGATAAACTTTTAAAGAATCTACTTTGTGCTTACACTTAGTAATACTAAGTGACAAAGATTGGTGTTGCCTAATTTATTTTACAGAAATATTTTATCAAATTTATTCGCTTTTATACAACCAGCATTACTAGGATAAAATTCAGGTTATTTTGTTGCAACAGGTACTGTGGAAAGCGTCTTCAAGGAATTACACTAGTTTCAAAAGATAACAAGATGAAGCTTATGTATCAAGCCATGGCTGTTAGAGCTGAAGGAGGCTTTCTTGCCGATATCCAGTTTGTGAATAAAGGCGAAGTTAAATCCGACAGTAAGTAACAGTATATTATTTTAAGAGGCTATCTGCCTTTGGAGGTTTGATGCACTCTCAGCCAGAACCTTAGTACCAGAAGATGAGATGGACAATTTTACTACGCAATTCCAAACGCAAATTCCTAAGAACCTTGGCACAATAGACATAAGCACGAGATATCACAGGGGTCTTGCCTTCCAGAAAATGCCATTGGTTGATGAGGTCAGGCTAGAACCTTGGACCTCTGGCACATGAGCCATTCGTGCTTACCATCGGCATACCGTGTCAGGAGCTGGCTGTCTGTATGCTTGTAGGAAAGTGTCAGCTTAATTGATTTATTTAAATTTATTTCAGATTTTACATTCACTCAGCTGCCACAATATTTGCGCATTCACTTTATACCCTTTACAATATTATTATTTTCTCTGTGAACAGCAACCTTTCAGGATTCCTACAGCCATCATTGCTCAGTTTAACAGTAATAAATTCTTTTTATTGATTGTGTTTTCTTTTGCACGCCATTCTCATCACCTGCGTATTAAAAATAACCGAACGTTTATCATAATTCCATACTTCCAGTGATTCGTATGGCAAGCAGTACTACACTGGTAAACCATAATGAATATGTTCAATATGTGTGTAAACAAAAAAAAAATTAGGCCACGTTTCCTACCAAGCCAAATGGTCCAAGTGCGACATAGGTGAATTTTCGAGTATAATCGCTTTTCAACCTGTTTTTGTGATTTAAACAGCCTTGTCAGCCTTGTCAGCCGATATCAGCCTTGTTGAATGTAGCCCACAGACATAAAGTACAGATTGCATTGTCTCTTCTTTGCCATTTGAAAAGTATTCGTTTAATTTGTCTGATGGATGTACCGAGGTGTCCTCAGCCAATCAGAATACACATAAATCATGCTGGTAGGCCTTGTCAGTATATTTTGTTCTTGGCTCTCGAGGCAGAAATAATGCCTAAGCCCACAAGAGAAATGAAAACTGACCTAAATTTGATTGTATTGTTGCATAAACAAGTGTACATGACAGGCCACAAAACAAGCATTTGTGCAAGTTGCTTTCTGACCAAATAGAGGTGGAAGTTATTCCACTTCAATGATTTACTGGATATCTTGCCTTCCAACGTTTCTCTTCCTCTTTCCAGGATAAAAAGAGTACACCGTTGAATACGTTTGGCTTACCTTCAGTGGCTGCTTCCTTATCCGTGGAAAAGTTTGAGCCCTGCCCCTCATGCCCACTTGGCTCCCTTGCAAGTTGCAACCTTCGTTGGCTACTGCCTACTCCCACACAGTATAATCTTACATTTAAGCATGCTTGGTTTGCAATTCCTTCAATTACTGGTTCCTTCTCCATAGGAAAATGTGAGCCCTACATTTAAGCCTGCTCAGCTTTCAGCACATTCACTGGATACTTACTGCTCCACTGCATAGTATCAGCCGAGCTTTATGCATGATTGGTTTCTCTTCAATGCCTTACGTGGCTGCTTCTTTCTGTATAGAAGCAAATGAGACTTTCGTTTACACCCAGTTGGCTTCCCGAAGCCTTTACCAGCACCTTCCTGCTCAACTGCATAATATAAGCCTTCCTTTATGCCTGATAGGCTTTCCTGAAGCCTTCACTGGCTACTTCCTTTGCCACTGCGTAATACAAGCCTTCCTATATGACGGATTGGCATCTCTGCAGTACCTAAAGTGGGTACATCCAACTCCACTGAAAACTACGAGATTATCATTATGAAAATTTGTATTGTCCGCAATCCTTTGATGGCAAAATACAACCCTTATCTGCTTTGCTTCTCTGCAGTACCTCAGTGACTGCTTCCTTCTGCGTAACAAATTACAAGGCTTACATTTGTGTATATTTGCCGTATCAACGTTAGGCCCAGCGCAAATTGCGCAGCCAAATTAGATAGCAGCCAGCAAATAACCCAGGAAACCAGCAACCCTTCTGTTGGTCACGTGACAAATCTCGGTTTCCAGCATCCGTGAAATATCGACAGCCAGCTGCCAAGAGTAGCAAATTTGAGCAGCTGTAGTCGTAGAAACTAACAGCCAAAGGATTGAATTATCGGGTATATGTTTACATTTTGTATTAAAAATGGCTGGAGATCGAAGACTAGGAGCCTTGCTGTTGTACCTTGCGGATGATGAAATGGAGAAACAACAAGGGACTCGAGGAAAAACGAGACAAAGTTTTAGAAGAACAGCTTAAAGCAAATTTGCTTAAAGAATTGGCCCTGCATGACCAAATTCATGCAGGGAAAACAGCAGCAGGAAATTTGTGAAAATACAATGCCCTTTTTCATAAATGTATTAAATACGATAGGTCGTAACGTCCAATAGAGTAACAATGATGAAACAATGTTCCAATGGAGGCTTTAACGACGTGCCAAGAGTTCTCTTCAAAGGTTTTTTTTCTTTATGTGGCCATACATTAAAAATAAACGTACCTTAAAAATAAAGTGGTCGCACGTTTTCTGGTAGGGGCATAAAATTATGACCTTCTCCCTCAAGAAAAAAATAGGGGGGAGACCCTCCCTCCCTCCCCTACGCATATGCGTAAATAATTTGTACGCTCCTGCTAGAACTTGTACGATCGCCTTATTTTTAAGGTACGAGTATTTCTTTTTGCTTTGCGTTATTTCTTTTTCAGTAAAATAAGGGGGAGGGGGGAGATTTTCTACCCTGGTTGTTTTAAAAGTGTGGGCAATCGTTTGAGTAAATGACTTTTTTTCTGGGGGGAGCAGAATTTTTACGCGCCTTGCTAGAAAAATAAAACAACATTCCTTTTATGGCAAGTTTATTTTTCTTGCGTTGCGTATTTTTTGTTGCTTTTTTTTGGAAGGGGGTGGGGGTGAGGGATCGGCAAAATCTGTTTACTAGCTCGTACACAACAGAAATATAAATTCGTCTCTGCTAATTAGCCAGTGACGCCATCTCATCTCGTTTGCTCCCTGTTCACCATAAACCTGTAATTTACCCTTTAATGGAAGCAATTTGTAACCATTTTGTCGCTATAATGATTTCTGAGAAGGTTAAAAAGTGCGGTCATCGCCCGTTTTTTGGATCAAAGTGGGGATATTCGTAACAACAATACGTTTTTTTTTTTTCATTGTTTGCGATTGTTGCCGGCCGGGCTGCAAGAAAGCTCTACTACTGAGCAAGTCTCAAGTGAGCATCACCACACTGAGCACACTTGTACAGGTTATCTCTGGACTAACGCCTGTGCGACATTAATTTGAACACGCAAAAATCAATATTGCCAGCTTCAAACAGCATACATTTGTTGGATATAATCGTGTAAGTAAATCTCTGCTAGCGAGCAAGTCGAAAGTGATCATCACCACACTGAACGCATTTGTACAGTGTATCTCTGGGCTGATGCCAGTTGTGCACAAAGGTTCGTCAAATTACGACTTTCTCATGTAGAAAGTAGGCTAGCCTGTTTGTTTACCTGTCACATTTAATTCCATCTATTGTAAAGCTTCCCTCAATTACAAGTACACTGAGCAACGATTCCCGCACGTCACGCTTGTAGCCCTGTGACGGCTTTTTAATCCCACATAATAGGCTTATCTAACATGAAATACACACATTTTATTATTGCATCCAACTCGATCGTCAATAATTCTGCAAATACGTTCTTGGATTGTGAGTTGTTTCTTGTCTGCATAATAGTGTGTCAGCTTTGATTCTTGCTAAGTGAAGCAATGAATTACAGGCGCCATGTTTGCGGAAATGCCAGGATGTAGCCTCGTTTTGGAAGTAAAAACCACTGGCTTCCCCGCAACTTGGTTGAACGGGTTCGAATTGTTCAGAGACGGGAAACATGGCTACCGGTGTCCCGAAAATGGCTTCAGGCAGCCATTTGCATCAGCCAATATGGCTGCCAGCAGCTGCTGCTGACAGACTTTGGCTCCTGGTTGTTGGTTGCTCTGTCGTTTGGCTGCCCAATTTGCGCTGGGCCTTACGGTCTGCTTCTGCTTCCCTTGTCATTGCAAACTGCGAGCCCCACCATATGCACGCTTGGCTTCTCTTGCAAATCCCCTAAAGGTTGTTTCTTAATCCGTTTCACAATGTGAATCCCACCTTTTTGGATGTACGATTGGCATCTCCTCAATACCTTTAATATCTGTTTTCTATACGTGGCAGCAAAATACGAACCTCACCTTTATGCTTGCTTTGCTTTTCTGCTATATCTTCAGTGGCTGTTTCCTACCTGTTGCAAAATATGAACCCCTTAATGTAGCCTTTGCTTTTCTGCAATACCTTCAGTTGCTGTTTTTTACTTGTCGGAAGACGTATGTTTTCTTGTTGTTTATTGATTTCAAATATTGTTGTAATACTCATGGGTGTTGGTTGAGTTACTTGTTCTATTATTGTTGTTGGATGCTTAGCTTCTTTCCCTTCTTCTGTCAACTTCGATTTGGGTAGCAAGCCTTTCTGGCTACTGTTCTGTACTTTTCTGTTCTGCCCAACTTCACGTTTCTAAGTCATATATCACTTTCTTACTTTGGTATTCTCTGCATCCGTGTTAACTTCTGAATCATGGCCGAGCCTTGATACGACGTGATATCAGCATATGGGTTTCATCGATGAATGCAGAAAAGTCTTCATCGTAAATTCAAGTCGAATGTCTGGCCGTTTATATGTGGATTTGGAGAGGACAGGAAAACTTGAACGAAGAAGCGTTGGATAATGTGGTACAGCTAAGTAGACCAGAAGAAGAAATCTCTTACAATGGTTTAAAACAGTCAGTTGGTTTAAAAAGAAAAATACAACGTAAATGGCATTTAGGTGCAAAGTGGACTCTTTGATAGACCATCCCAAAGGGCAGCCAGATGTAGAAGTTTGCATGTAATATGATATGCATGTTAAATTAAGTATAAAACAAGCAGTTTAAGAAGAATCGTAGGATATTTCAACGTAAACAAGGCTAGAGATATTGTTTTATGTGTCACGAAGTGGCATCAAGTAATAAGTCTCCTACAGGAATATTCCTAAGCTTAATTGGCATAACTGTCACACTGGTAGAGTAAAGTTAGATAATATCTGCGGGATTACGTTGCAGATACAGTAGATGAAAAGAATGCCACTAAAAAAAGAAAGAATAGACGACCAAAAAGCCTCAGGCATGATAAATCTATTTACAGTGCCAGGATGTTTTACTATTCCTACAAACAAAGACCCAGCAAAGCTAGTTTGAAGCTTTTTAGAAGATACGTTCCCACCCTCAAATTCCGTGAAATTCCGAGCCCTCTATAGGAAGTTGCATTTCATAGTAACGAAAATATCCAGGTTTATGTAAAGAAAACAGAAGTTGCGTAAAAGAATTAGAAGATTGGGAGTTTAACATTGAAGTCAAAAAATCTTCCATGGGTGATTATAGGCGGCTTAGCGTCGGACTGCAACGTAATGTTAATGGGTTTAGCCAAAGCTGATGTTGATAAAATACCTACGAAAATAGTTAGCATTCTTATTTTTCGAAGATTCACGACCAGCAGCTAATGCAGAACAAGCAATTTTCAGGCCAGCTTTAGCATCGATGACCCAGAATGTAAGCAATAAGAGCGTAAACAAGAATGCTTGTTTTAGATTGGTGGTTCTGGCTACAAATTCGTAAAATTGTCCCTCACCCCCAACAACAGCAAGGAAATCGTAATCTAACATGTACAATTCAAATTTCAGAACAAGTAATTAACCTGTAAGTGGAGGATCCAGGAGCGGAGCCAGCCGAGGCAGAAAAAGATTTGCTAGAAATCCAGGTGGAGGAAGAAGAGGAGATCTATTGCAAAAACAACGACAGTCACGTTGCATTCATGATTCCCAATGGACGTGGACTGCAGCTGTGCTAGAAGCAGATAAAAAGAAAGCAAGTTCAAACAATAGTCTGTGGTTGATAGTGGGGCGACCAGCTATTTAATTAGCAATTTTAATTGGCCAAAATGTCCTAGAATGTAAAGTGATCAACCAGTTTTATCAGAAAGGAAGGACAGTAATAATAATAATAATAATAATAATAATCTTTGCCACCCCTAGGGGTGGGAGGGTCATGGAAGGGCGGTGAGCCACTAACACCATACCATGAAATGAGGATTAATGGGAAAAAATTAAGTACTCTCGGGCCAAGAACGCTTCAAGAATGGATGAAGATTTTCCATGTTGAGGTGGCGACGAAATCCCTGCACCGTGTTTTGGTTTACGGTAAGCTCGCTAAGAGCGTTCCAAACCCGAATGACTCGCACCGAAAAAAAATTTCGGCGAGAATTTGTTGACGAGGCTGACATTGCGAGTCTCCAGCTATGACCCCTCGTTCGACCAATACAAGGCGCAAAATCAAAAAAGGGGAGGCTGATAGATGTGAGATCGTGTAGGATCTTGTAGGTTAAGATTAAATCAAATTTGATTCTGCGTAACTCAAGTAGCTCCAGACCAGCCTTTTTAAGGCGTTCAGAGTAGCAGAGGTCACGGAATCCCGGAAGTCCCTTCGTCAATCTGCGTTGGACAGCCTCAAGGCGGTCGATATCACCCAGTAAGTGAGGAGACCAGACTGGTGTTGCATATTCTAAAAGTGGCCGCACAAACACTTTGAAAGCCCAACCCCTTGGTAGACCAATTACCAGAAGTAAAACACCGGTTGACCATTGCAACCCGACGGTACGCCTGCGTGCAGATCTTATGGCAATGAAGGGAGGATTTAAGACTATTTACGAACCACACTCCCAAGTCCCGAACCTCCAAAACTGATGGAAGGGAAGTATGGTCCAGGTCATACACAGAACAAGAATTTTGCATGCCCACGTGGAAAGTGAAACATTTGTCAACAGATAGTGGCAGCTGCCACCTCCTGGACCAATTTGCCACCTTCTGTATTTCAGCCTGGAGTTCCAAAGACTTAAAAGGAAAATAATTTTCCGTGCCAATTTTGAGGTCATCCGCAAATTTGAATGCAAAAGTGTTACCAGCGTTAAAGTCAAGGTCGTTAAGATAGACAACAAACAACAGCGGACCTAGGATTGATCCCTGGGGGACCCCACAAGGGACAGGAGCACTCGATGAGAGTGAAGTTGCAACTGCAACCCGTTGAGTTCTGTTGCTCAGGAAGGCCTCAATCCAGCCAGCCAGCTTACCCTTAATGCCACAATTGGCAACCTTAAATAGCAGTTTTCGATGAATCTTATGCCTCATTCAACAGGCAGCATAATTTTGAAAGATTGCATTCAAAAATTTTCCCTAAGACGTTTATACGTTCCTAACCTACAGATTAATTTATATTTTCTAAGAGTGGAGACAGCAAATGGTTGCCTTGTGGTATATTATGAACGTGTCTGCATAATTTATCGAGCACTAGAAGATGTAACTAGAGGCTTCTTGCCAAATGGCCTACATGTTTTACCATGAAAAACCAGTAATTCTTCTGATGAGCAAAAATTAAGAAGCTTGAAACCAGAAAGTAACAAAGCTAGTAGTCAGCCTGACTTAGCTATGTTAATGCAAATAAAAAGAACCTAGTACTAAATACTTGAAATATGTCATAGGCGTTTTATGTACGTTGTGTGTTGAACCCTTCAGAAAATGTTTAATCAAGAAGCCGTAAGAGACGTACAATTGACAAAAGTAGTAAAAATGTCATCGTTTGCCAAAATGTTTTGACGCAAATTCTAAACGAGAAACGGCCGAGAAAAAGGCCGAGAAAAGGCTACATTCGGTCTGTAGTGACATAATGGGTTCCGCTGTAATAGCTAGTTTTTTTTATACGTACTAACCATAATGGACGAAAAAACAGATTATGTTGTCACATATCTACTCAAATATAAATTTGCAGCTGCAGAGTATATTAAGAAGTTTGTAATGAGGGCAGCGATACAAAATAGAAAAAGTTTGAGTTGGTTTAAAAGCGATAATGCAAGAGAATTCCTGCATCGTAAAGGACTATAACAGCCAGAAAATTTCGTAGCAAGAAGGCCGATGGATGAAGTTAGAGTTACAAGACGATTGTTTTCCAGCAGCTGTTCAACAGCAGGAATAGAGAACAAAATTTCAAGGTCATTGGTCGCAGCAGTAAGAGTCGTTAAGAAGCATGAGTAAAGGACAGGACAAGAGCCTTATAGTTTATGGGATGGGGAGACAAGAAAATACTTTGATTGCAGGGATCAAAGATTACTGCAAAACTGGCAGCTCTTGTAAAGAAATTATGAAGTTCATTTATGGTGAAGATATAACTACGGACTTGCAAAAACGAAAATGTGTCTTCAACACATGCAATTACGACTATAGCAAACTGCACTAGCTATCTTGAATCCGGCACCTATCATACCAAGAAACTATCGACTGTGTACAGAAGGATAAATGGTGCGAAAGATTAGAGAGAGGGAGAGATTAGAGAGAGAGATAGAGATTAGAGAGAGAGAGAGAGATTAGAGAGAGAGAGAGAGAGATTAGAGAGAGAGAGATTAGAGAGAGAGAGAGATTAGAGAGAGAGAGAGA